>CM040240.1:174212674-174300710 GCA_022545495.1 Chrysanthemum lavandulifolium | reverse complement strand
ATGGCACCCTCGAAGACCTCCTTTCCAACAAGCCTCGCAAGTTGAAGCCTACCACTCTTACCAAGAAGACAAATTCTACCAAGCCTGTCTCGGTTCAACCATCCCCCACTCCATCTCCAAAAAAGCAGGAATGAAGGCTGCCATGTCGGCAGTAATTGGGTTTCTAGGGTGGCATGTACCCTTTAAAACAATTTATCTTATTTGACAAAGCTTGTCTTGTTCTCTAAACAATTTGAATGCTTGTGACGTATGGCCTTAGGCCAAAGACAATTTAACTGGGGCTTAGGCTCCTCGTGCAGGTACAAGGGCACTAGCCCTCATTTTGAATGGTACTAGTTTAAAACCCGTGTAATACACGGGCTGTTTCATTTTCTTTAATTTCAATATCAATTTAATCAAGTGTTACGTAAACTTACCCTTGTGATAAACAGACAATTCAAGTATTAGTTTGTCACTTTGCAACACCAATTGAACACTTATGAATTTAGTTTGTCACTTTTCTACCTACACAACAAAGTTTTAGGAAGATCATTCACCCTACTGCAATATAAGTTAAAATAATAGTGCACTTCATTTTACCATGCCAAGTTTTTCAAAAATTGTTGCACATTTTCTTAATATCTTAAGTTAACGAAGGTTTTGTATTGATATTTAAGTTGTCAAGATAAGACATCAATTGTTATGTTATCTATCAATATATAAAAGGGTTAATAACCTTTTAAAGCACTATATTTGTCAGGAATGACAGTTCTGCTTGCGAACAAAAAAATAGCTTTTTTAGAGATTAATGTTGACATTTTTGTCTTTCTTTAAGTATTATGACCATATTATGACCATTCTACCCTTTCTGAATTTTTTTCGAAATAATTTTTTTTTCCAAAATATTTTTTTTGATTTTTTTTTTGAAATTTTTGTTCCAAAAATTTTTTTTTCTGAATTTTATTTTCGAAATTCTTTAATTTTTTTGAAATTTTTTTTTTAGAATTTTTTTTGCGACATGCGATTTTTATTTTATTTTTAGATAAAAATTTTTTGAATTTTTTTTTCGAATTTCTTTTTTTAAATAATTTTCGAAGGGTAAAATGGTCATAATACTTAAAGAAAGACAAAAATGTCAACATTAATGTCGAAAAGAGTTATTTTTTTAGTTCGCTACCATTTTTTACAAATATAGTGCTTTAATAGGTTATTTGCCCTATATAAAATGTAATCTTTGTTCCTTAAAGATCGTCATACAGTACATTTTTGCCCTTGCTAAAAACATATTCAGAAGATGTAACCATGACATATGTTATCGTAAACATGATGACGATAATCTCGGAATCCCATGGTTCATGGAGGACCCAACAATTACCAAATAACAAATCTGCTCTATGTTGGGATATTCATAGTTTTTATAAGAAGCTAAAGACATGAGATATTAATGCTTGTTCTTTCTTCACCATCCATGAGACATGTTACAAATTTCTCGTTCCTGTATAAAAGAAACTACATATGATACTTTTAATCAAAATTGAAGTAAACATGGTTTTCCATACAACATGTCTATTACACAAATCACAATAATAGTGACATCTTTGCAAATAAAAAATAATAATAATAAAAGAAAAGAAAAAGAAAAAAAATCACAATGAGATGCATTAATTAGATGAATACATGAAATACACATTTTTAGAATTATTAATTGACTTTTTTTTTATTTGTATTGCATATGATAAGAACACACATATAGTTGTCGATAAAACTAAAGAAAATTGCAAAAGTAATCGAACTTGTTTTAAAAGGAGTGAATATCTTACTATTTAAGCAAATTCTTATGCCAAATGTATGTTCTAATAAATCAATTAAAGTAATCAGCAGCTGAATGAAATGATTAACATTCTAGTGGTCCAAGTTATAAGACAAATAATGCATGAATTAGTTGAAATCAGTAGCCAAATTCAACAATTAACATCTACCGACTGGGTCAGCTCATGGATTTCAGTGCTCTGCCATTACCACAAATAGGCCCTCAAACACACACATAATATACATATGTATAAGTAGTGCATGAATTAATTAAGCTCGAGTCTCATATTGTGTTCATATATATAATAAAGTGCATAAATTTGGTGGCCTCGTCAGTGGTGGCCTGCTGTCAATCGCACCTCTTGACTCCCCAAATCCTACCGTGCACGACCAAGGGTATCCTTACTCATCCAATAGCCTCAAGGCTTCTTCTTTAATACATAGGATCCGTGAATGGTTATAATCCAAGATAATGGCGAATAAGTAACCGTCACTCAATATCCAAGATAGCAGCAACACTTGAATCTATGACCTTCTTTTGGTAAAGCAGAAGATCAAACTTCCAATGTGTTCATAAAGAAACATAGCATTCATCTCGGTCTCAAATCATATTAAATAGCCAAAGTATTTTGTCAAATAAAGAGCGAAGAACACAAAACATATATGACTAACTTTTAACATGAAAAAGAATCAAAATGAAAAATTCAATAGGTGAAAATCAAGAATGTGCCTTCAAATCAGATTTTTGGAAGCATTCTTTCCACCTTCAAGAAGCAGATAAAACACCCATAAGGAAAATGATACGACCTGATTATAAATAAAAAGAAAACATACAATCAGGATACAAAATAAAGAAAACATAATCAAAATATCACACATACACTGGATAGTCGGATGTTGAAGAAGTCAATGAAGATTTCAAATTCAAAGATGGTCAAGAAATAAAAATTACAAATGGAGAAGATGGAGATGGAAATTCAATTTTGAAATTTAAATGCATCATTTTGGTTGTAGATAAAGGAATCTAACAAAGAAACTTAACTTTTGATTTCTTCAATGAAAAACAGGCATGCTCATGTGTTTTATCTTCCCCAAGAAGCTTTGTATAAAAAACTATTTAAAAGGAATATTTATTTAAATTAAGAAATATTTTTTAACTATGACATCTGCACATAATATTTTTTATTAAATTGACCAATAATAGAATTCCACCTAGTCAAAGATGACCTCACTCAAAACCTCTTTTAATAGATTAAAATAGATGGTGTAGGGAGAATACCCTACACACTTAGTTATTATTTGTTTTGTCTTGTTAACTTCTCAGTACACCATTTTTCGACGCTTAAGTTTTACAACCTAAGGTTAAACAACCTCATTGTGTATAAATTACAACATCAAGAATATAATGACCAAATTTGATCATTGACGAGGGTCGCGACCCACTCTATCTCAAATCCTTTAAGTAGCATGACTTTGTATATATTTTACAAGTGCCATAAACTACGAGGAGAGCTAATGTGAATGTTTTAGTAGGCTTAAATGATGAGGTGTTTGTTGCACCTTATGCCTTTGTATTCGACATTGAAGCTCATAAGCGACTTGGTTGAACAAATCTTTGTGTTTAAGAAAGCGAAGCAAGAGATTTGTGGAAATGTCTTATTTATCATTGAATTGGTAGAGAGGATTACATCATTCTTGAAATGAAAAAAAAGACAACTACCAATAATGTTTCCTTTCCTTGAGAAGCTTCTAATTACAAGAATGAAAAAGTAAAAGTACTTCTTAAACATAGAAAATTTGAAGGTTCGTACCATTCCATGTCCTGTCGATGGGTTCTCCAGAAGTGTGGCGGTTGTAGGCTCCGTTCTCGTAGGCCTCGGCTACCATGTAAGGTCCTTCCAAGTTGGTCCCAGCTTTCCACGGTACTCGGCTTTGCTTGCCTTGGTGAGCGTAGCACATATTCCCAGGCTTGAAAGTGGAAGGTCGACCCTTTTGTTATAGTAGCCTTGATCTTATGTTTGTGTATTGCTTCTCGGATGGAGGCTATTTCTCTTCTTTCTTCTAGCGGATCAAGGTTTTCCCGATCCTTTCGTCATTTGGGAGGCATCATACGTTGCCACACGCTCCGTGTGTACACTTAGCTCGAAGGATGACCGCTTACATTCGTATGTTAGGTTAAAGGGGTTTCACCATTGCTTGACTTAGGTGCGTCCTGTGAGCCCATAGTACTTGAGGGAGTTCATCTACCCATCCATGGTGTGTTTGTCCCAGCCTTTCCTCGATCCCTTTGACGATATCTTTGTTTGTAACCTCCACCATTCCGTTACCTTGTGGATGGTAGACGGATGTCCAAGACTGTTTTATGTTTAGCCCTAGGTAGAAGTCATAGAAGACTCCTTCGGCAAACTGCTTTCCATTGTCGGATATGATGATGTGGGGCACTCCGAATCTGCACACGATGTGTTCCCACACAAACTTCTCGATCATCTCCCGTGGCGGAGGCTAAGGTTTAGCCTCCACTGGCTTAGTAAAGTAATCAATTGCCACCAACAAGAATTTGACTCCTCCGGAGCCATAGGCATAGGTCCTACGATGTCAATGCCCCACCGAGAGAAGGGCCATGCGGATGTCACACTTGTCATGTCTGCGCTCGCATCTTTGGAATGTTTGAGTGTATCGACAAGCTTCACATTTGAGAATGATTTACGCGCATCCTGTGCATCGAAGGCCAATAATAGCCCAACTTCATTATTTTCGAGACAAGCGGCGGGGTCTACATGGAGGCCGCGGGATCCTTCGTGGACTTCAACGATAATGCTCGTAGCTTTGCTTGGGTCCCACACATCTTAACCAAGGTGATAAAATGACCTTCAATATAGAGTTTCCCTATTAGCCGTCTTGTGGGGACTTAACCCGAATCTTCCTTGCTAGCTTGGGATCTTGGGGAGAAGACCACTTATCAAATATTCCACGATGGGAGTCATCCATGTCTCTCCTTCCTCGTGAACTACATCGCAACTTCCTTACGAATGACGGATCTTTCGGGTAAGACTTGACAAGTACTTCTTTGGTGAGATGAGAGAAGGCCATAGAGGCTAGCTTGCTTAGTGCATCCGCCTTCTTGTTACGATTCCTCTGAACATGTTGGATGGTGTAGAGTCGAAGCTTTCAAACATCTCCTTTGTCTTTTCAAATCTTGTTTGATGACGGGTGCCTTGCTTCATAGGAGCACGTCACAGTTTTCTACCAATTGGGAGTCTACGAAAGCAATGAGCTTTGACTTCCATATCTTAGCCAATCGGAGGCTGGTAGCAACGCTTCGTAATCCGCTTCATTTTTGTGGCTTGAACTCAAAACGAAGAGCATATGTATGCTCCTTTCCGTCGGTGACCAACATTATACTTGCTCTAGAACCATCGAGTTGGATGCTCGTCGTATAAAGTTTCCGGTCATCTTGTACTTGAGTGAGTTTAGTTTTGGGCTCTTCCTTTCTCGTCGGGCTCGGAAGGTGTTTACGCCAAGAAGTCTCATGGAAGTTGTCCTTTAATAGAGTTTTGTCCCTTGAACTCTATTTCGTGCTCTCAAGTTCAATAGCCCATTTGGCCACCCTCCCGGACTTTTCGGGTTTTGACAAGATCTGTTTGAGTGGCTTGTCGGTTAATACTATGATTGGATGGGCACGGAAATAGCGTCGAGCCTCCTTGCTGCGTAGATTAGGGCTAGTATTAACTTCTCCAATGTTGGATAGTTGATCTCCGCCCCTGCAGACCTAGCGACAAAGTAAATAGGGATATGTCATTTGTCTCGTTTCGCCATAAGGATTGCGCTAATACTCTCCATTGAGGATGCAAGTACATGAACAACACTTCGCCTTTGATTGGGGCATGTAAGTGTTGGAAGGATTTCTATGAACTCCTTCATCTTACGAAGCGACACGCATCCACGATTCCATCGAAAAGTTTTCTTATCTACGCATCCTCGAGTGTTTTGAAGAATGATAGGGACTGTCGGCCCTTCGACAAAAATCGGCTTAAAGTTGCCGACTTCCTATTCGTGCTCTGCACATCTTTTAGACACTTAGGGGTTGTAGATCATGAATCGCCTTGACCTTGGAGGATTAGCCTTTATCCCTGTTTAGTAATCAAATGCCCTAGGAATTGCCCTCTTCGACACGAAGGAGCATTTCTTAGGGTTCACTTCATGTTAATCGCCAAGGCGGTCAAAGGTTTCTGTATGTCGAGGAGTAGGTCCTCCTCCATCTTGCTTTGATAACCATGTCGTCAGCGTATGCTTGAGATTTACGCCTATTTGTTTGTTGAAGGCTTTATCTACGAGGCGTTGGTAAGTTGCCCTGCGTTCTTTAATCTGAAGGAATCTTTACGTAACGATGAGACACATTTGCTTGTGTAGAAGGCATCTTTTCTTCGTCCTCCTTTGCTATCTCGGATCGATGATACCTTTGTAGGCATCTAAGAAGCATTTTAGCCGGAAGCTTGCCGAGGATTCTACCTTCGATCATTTTACGGTAGGGGTAGCAATCCTTCGGGTATGCTTTGTTGATGTCGATGAAGTCAACGCACATGCGCCACCTCCGTCGCTCTTTTTGACCATTAGTGGGTTGGCTACCCAAGTTTGGTATTTAACTTCCTTAGGATGCACCTTGTGTGAGTTCGTCAACTTCTTTGAAGGTGCAGCGTTTCTTTGGGGCTAGGCTCCTTCTTTTACATTTTATTGGCTCAATGTGTTTATACTCATTGAGTTTATGCTCCGCTCGAAGGACCGCCCGCCTATCGGCAATGTTCTTGGTACCCCGCCATGTCGAATATTTCCAAGCAAAAATATCAAGGTTAGTCCATAGCAGCCCGTGAGCTTCGCCTTGAAATTCGCGGGAGTTGTTTTCATATTACCACCTCCTGCATTCGGGGTAGCTAGGGTTAACTACAACTCGCTCCTCCGCATCTGTGCGGCTTAGAATTTATATCGGAGGCCCCTCCGGTTCTTCTTTGATCTTTTTGACACCATATACACCCTTATCCGCCCCATAACTAGAATGAACAGTTCCTACTCCGAAGGGGGTTTGGAACTTAATAGCAGCATGTATGGTGGAAACAACAATGCCCATTGATGATGTACCCTCCGAGTAACTCGAAGGACACTCCTACGAGACGTGTCGAAGCCCTTCCATACGAAGGCCCAAGTTAGGATTCTGAAATATCCATAGGCGTCAAACCATTCTTGGCACGAAGGTTACCTAAGGGAATTCGCCACTCGAAGCCTTAAGCCCTTGGGGTATGGTGACGAAGGAATAATGGATAAGGAACCTCGACTTAGTCAAACCCACGATCTCCTCTCTCTCTTGGCTTCCCGTCAAGTGCGAGAACGTGGGTCACTAACCCCTAGCGGTTACCCACAATCATGGACGCCCCATGATCTCCGACATTTAAGGTAGTGCTCTCAACCCTATTTCATTCACTATAAATAGGTTGGACGGAAATGGATTATGGTATGCTCATTTCACACTCATCTCTTTACTTTCATACACTTATACAACCATAACTCATACTTACTCTCACGCCGGAGGTGGTTCGCAGGTCCTACCCCGCGCAATCACTTAACCTAGTGTCTTAGTATTTCTTATTCTCGGGTTACAAAGTAGTCTTGGTGGAACACACACCCCTCATTACTTTGATCCTCATGAGCACAGTAGTGCAACCTTTTGCACAATCGGTGGCGCCATCCGTGGGACCACAACTATTAGTCCGTAATCACCCGGTCCTAATACCTTAACCAACTACGCTACTTTTCGGCATGGAACCAGGAAGAAGATTCACCTCCACCGGGTTTCTACTCTGGTCCCACTCACCACAACCAACACCGATAACCTCGCCCCCATAACAACCTCAACCTTCACCACACGATCTCGTTTGGAAACTACTCCGTGCATCACGCCTCAACATCCGCTAACCCTATTCCGGACATCGGTCCCGCCCGAGAGGCAAACTTTGAGGCCTTAGATTCTCTCGCTAAGGGCTCACAAGAGACAAGTTCAGTAACGTAAATGCGGAGGGAGTTGGAATACTCGGTGAGGAGTATGGCGAGGAGATTGAAGTGGAGGATAGGCCTCAACCTATAGGCGGGGGCGCTCGGCCCCTGAAATGGTTCCCTTCCGTTAGAAGGTCAAATGGAAGGACGGTGGGTTTTGAAGAAGGACTCGAAGGAAATCCAGTAGAAGGGACAAAATGCATGGTGAAAGAAGGGCGAGAACTCCAACGGAGGAAGCAACCCAAGTGGGAAATGGAGGGTAAACCTACCTCCTCTTCTAATAGCCCATTTGGGAAGATAATGGGAGGGGGCTCCAGTACCACCCTCTTATGTTTCGAGTATCGGAGATCCATCTCCCTACTCCAACATGAACCAATTACCCCCTCCGGGAATGAATCCCTATTTACCTACTCAAACCTACAATACTTACCCTCCAAATGGTTCTATCCCAAACCAGAATTACCAGCAGATGCCCTACGTACAGATTCTCACACAATCAATGGGAATATACCCTTCGTACCAAACTTCCACTACATACCCTACCTATTCACAGCCATTTCCTAACCCGTATAACCCTACACCTGTTTATCCACCTCCGTACAACCCTTACGGTGCCGAAGCCTCTGGAGCTTGCACACCCTTCGTGAAATGGATCGAGGACTACCCTTTACCTGACGGCGTGAAGATGCCTACTCATATAGGCACCTACGATGGAAAAGGTGATCCCGATAACTTTCTTCACTTATTTGAAGGCGCTATCAAAATGCAAAAGTGGGTCATGCCGGTAGCATGCCATATGTTCACTTACTGTGCTCGAGACTCCGCAAGAATATGGTGGAATGGATGTAGTGGGAAGCATTGTGAGTTTAGATGATCTTAAGGCTAAGTTCGGTTACACTTTAGCCAGCCAGAAGAAGCACACTAAAACTCACTTAACCGTGCACACCATCAAACAAAGGGACAACGAAGCACGAGGGCCTTCGTTACGAGATACTGTGATGAAACTTTGCAGTTATGGGTCTACACGAAGATCGAGGATCTCGGTTTTGTACATGGCCTCCGAACTCGAGCTTGGTGGAATTCACGTCCACCGATCTTCCCAACACCTACAAGGCCTTGATTGAGAAGGCTTACACCGGATTGAGTCTAAGGAGGTAGCGAGCAAGCGGGGCTCGATAGAGCCAAAGGAAGCATCGACAAATTCTCTAGAGGGTCCTCACAGGAAGGATCCAAAAACAAGAAGAAGACAGAGATCGCTTCACCCCTACAACAAAGGCTCGAACCATGGATTTACGGCAATTTGGTTAAATCTCCCAGAAATCACGGCAAGAGAAGGCCGCAAAATCCTCCGATCCCCGCCTCGGATGATAACACGAGGCAAGGCCGAGACATGTCCAAATCGCCATTTCCATGAAGATCATGGACATGACACGAACAGTGCAGTAGGAATTAAAGCGGATCGAAGAAGCGGTATGGTCCGGACGGTTAGCACACCGGTCAAAGGCATAAAGAGGAAAGGAAAAATTCGATACTCAACTAGGAGAATGGAAGGGTAACAAGAAGGAAGCTACGCCCGCAGAAGCTTCGATCGCGATGGTACACAAACGCGATACCACTTTGAAAAGGAAGGAAGGAAGAAGAGCTAGGAAGTGTAGGGAAATAACCTTTCCCACATATTAGAAGCGAGACATCTTCGGCCAACCCGTGATCATCAAGGTACACATATCCAGCGGGGAGGTGAACCGGCGTATATGGATTGCGGAAGCTCTGCGAAATCATCTACGAGCATTGTTTCCTAAAGCTCAATTCATCTATACGCCACAGAGGGTCGACTCGAAAGCACCGCTAGTAGGGTTCTCTGGTGAACACTCATGGCCTCTGGAGAAGTACGTTGGAAGTCACCATAGGCAAAGGCCCCTTATCCCGCACGGAGACACTCATTTTCGTCATAGTAAGGTCGATTCTCCATATAATTTATTAATAGGGAGAACGACTATGCAAAAATGGGAATTTTGTTTCTACTATACATGTCGCTATTAAGTTCCAAACCCTTTGGAGTAGGAACTGTTCATTCTAGTTATGGAGCGGATAAGGGTGTATATGGTGTCAAAAGATCGAGAGAGGAATCGGAGGAGCCTCAGATGGAAATTCTTAGTTGTACAGATGCGAGAGGAGGCGAGTTGTCGTAAACCCTAGCTATCCCGAGCAGACGGTGGTAGTAGGGAAGCAACTCCGGCGAATTTCAAGGCGAAGCTCACAGGCTATACGTACTAAACTAGATGTCTTTGCTTGGAAATATTCGACATGACGGTGTTCCAAGAACATTGGCGATAGATGGACGATCCTTCGAACGGAGCATAAACTCAATGAGTACAAGCACATTGAGCCCATAAGCGAAAAAGAAGCCTTGCCCTCGAGAGAAAGCGCTGCAGCTTGCAAAGAAGTTGATGAACTTACACAAGCGGGCATCACGAGGGAGGTTAAATACCAAACTTGCGTGGCCAACCGGTCTTTGGTAAAAAAGCGGCGGAGGTGGCGCGTGTGCGTGGATTTCATCGACATCAACAAAGCATGCCCTAAGGATTGCTACCCCACCCGAAATTGATGGAAGGTAGAATCCTTGGCGAGCTTCCGGTTAAAATGCTTCTTAGACGCCTACAAGGGGTACCATCGGATCGAGATGGCCAAGGAGGACGAGGAAAAGACGACCTTCTACACAAGTAAAGGTGTCTCATCGTTACGAAAGATGCCCTTCGGTTTGAAGAACGCATGGGCTACTTACCAACGTCTCGTAGATAAAGCCTTCAACAAGCAGATGGCGGGAATCTGAAGCCTCGTTGATGACATGGTTATCAAGAGCAAGGCGAGGAGGACCTACTCCTTGATGTACAGGAAACATTCGATCGACTCCGGGCAATCAACATGAAGTGAACCCTAAGAAATGCTCCTTGGTGTCGAGGAAGGACAATTCTTAGGACATTTGATCACTAAGCGGGGATACGAGCTAACCTCTAAGGTCAAAGCCATCTCCGATCTCAAGCCCCTAAGTGTCTAAAAGGCGTGCGAGCCGAATGGGAAGTTGGCGGCCTTAAGTCGATTTTTGTCGAAGGAGGCGACAGTCCCTACCCTTCTTCAAGACACTCAAAGGATGCGCGGACAAGAAAACTTTCCAATGGAGCCGGGATCAAGTAGCCTTCGGAAGATGAAGGAGTTCATTGAAATACTTCCAACACTTACGACCACAATAAAAGGCGAAGTGTTGTTTATGTATAGCATCCTCGGCAGAAAGTATTAGCGTGATCCTTATGGCGAGAGAGAAAAGCGATGATCCCAATTTACTTTGTTAGCGAGTGGTCCTACAAGGAGCGGAGGTCAACTACCCAACCTTGGAGAAGTTAGTGCTCTCCTTAATTTACGTAGCAAGGAGGCTCGACGCTATTTCAGCACACCCAATTGCGGTCTTAACCGATAAGCCATCAAGCGAGATCTTGTCTAACACGAAAAGTCGGAAGGGTGGCTAAATGGGCTATTGAACTCGGAGAACATGAAATCGAGTTTAAAGGGCGTAATTCTATCAAAGGAAAATCCTTGCATAATTCTTGGCGAAACACCTTCCGGACCCGATGAAGAAAAGGAAAAGCCCAAAGCTAATCTTTCTCAAGTGCAGTTGAATGGAAGCTTTACAGATGGAGCATCCGATTCCGATGGCTCGGGAGCAGTCTAATGTTAGTCATCCTCGAAGGAAGGAGCATACATACGCTCTTGGTTTAAGTTGAAGCCACAAACAACGAAGCGGAATACTAAGCGCTACTAGCAGGACTCGACTAGCCAAAGATATGGAGGTCAAAGCTCTCGCGGTCTTCGTAGATTCCCAATTGGTGGCAAACCAAGTGACAGTTCCTACAAGCAAGGCAACCCGTCATCAAACAAGATTTGGAAAAGACAAAAGAGATGCTCGAAAATTTCAACTCTTACACCATCTAACATGTTCGTCGGAACCGAACAAAAAGCGAGACGCATTAAGCAAGCTAGCTTCCATAGCTTTCGCTCATCTCACTAAGGAGGTTCTCGTGGAAGTCCTTCCCGAAAGATCCATCGTTCTCAAAGAGGTCGCCGACGTGATTCACGAAGGAGAGACATGGATGACTCCCATAAGGGAATATTTGATAAGTGGTCTTCTCACAAGATCCCAAGCTTGCAAGAAAGATTCGGGTTAAGTCCCCGAAGATCGGCTAATAGGGGAAACCCTATATAGGAGGTCATTTTATCACCTTGGTTACGATGCGTAGGCCCCAAGCAAGCTTGAGCATCATAGCGAAGTCCATGAAGGATCTTGCGGTCTCCATGCGGGACCTCGCTCGGTTGTCTCAAAGATAATGAAGTTGGGCTACTATTGGCCCTCGATGCAGAGGGACGCAACCGAAATCATCCTCAAGTGTGAAGCTTGTCGATACACTCAAACGCTCCAAAATGCCAAGCAAGATATGACAAGTGTGACATCCGTGTGGCCCTTCTCCCGATGGGGCATCGATATTGTAGGGCCTATGCCTATAGCTCCCGGAGGAGTCAAGTTCTTGCTAGTAGCGATCGACTACTTCACCAAGTGGGTGGAAGCAAAACCCTAGCCTCGGTGACGGGAAGGCGGATCGAGAAGTTTGTATGGGAACACATTGTGTGCGATTCGGAGTACCCACATCATCATATCGACAACGGGAAGCAGGTTTGTCGAAGGTCTTCTATGACTTACATCGAGGGCTCAACATAAAGCAATCCCGGACATCCGTCTATCACCCACAAGGTAATGGACAAGTGGAGGTTACAAACAGAGAAATCGTCAAAGGGATCGAGAAAAGGTTAGGTCGAACTCATCATGGATGGGTGGACGAGCTCCCTCAAGTCTTATGGGCTCACCGGACACATCCTAAGTCAAGCAACGGAGAAACCCCCTTTAGCCTAACATACGGAATAGAAGCGGTCATCCCTTCAGAACTAATTGTAAACACGGAGCGTGTGGCAACGTATGATGCCTCCCAAAATGACGATAGGATCAGGGAAAACCTTGATCTCCTAGAAGAAAGGAGAGAAATAGCCTCCATCCAGAAGCAATACACAAACATAAGATCGAAGGCTACTATAACAAAGGGTCGACCTTCCACTTTCAAGCCCGGAGAATATGTACTGCGCCTCAAAGTGCAAGCAAAGTAGTATCAAGGAAAACTTGGACCAACTTGGGAAGGACCCTACATGGTGGCCGAGGCCTACGGCAATGGAGCATACAAATTGGCCACTCTTCTCGGAGAACCCATCGACGGGACATGGAATGGTACGAACCTTCAAAAGTTCTATGTTTAAAAAGTACTTTAACTTTTTCTTGTAATCAAAAGCTTCTCAAGGAAAGCACACATTATTGGTAGTTGTCTTAGTTTTCATTTCAAGAATGATGTAATCCTCCCTACCAATTCAATGATAAATAAGACATTTCCACAAATCTCTTGCTTCGTTTCTTAAACACAAAGATTTGTTCAACCAAGTCGTTAATGAGTTTCAATGTCGAATGGCTTGAGGTGTAACATATGCCTTATTATTCAAAGCCAACTTAAACATTCACATTAACTCTCCTAGTAGATTTTGGCGCTTGTAAAAAATTTTTTTTTAACAAAGCCATGCTATGTAAAGGATCCGAGATAGAGTGGTCGCGACCCTCCGTCAATGGTCAAGTTGGCCATTATATTCTTGGTGTTGTAATTTACACACAATGAGGTTGATGAACCTTAGGTTGTAAAATTTAAGCGTCGCAAAATGGCGTAAGAGAAGTTTACATAACAAACTTAAGCTAAGTATGTAGAGGTATGTCCTCTACACTATTGCATTCAAAATACGAACTCACGCCTTATACCTGCATAAGGAGCATAGACTCCCGTCAAATTGTTTGTGGCCCATGGCCATACATCACAAGCATTTAAATTGTTTGGGAAACAAGACACACATTGTCACATAAAATAAATTTTCTTAAGGGTACATGCCACCCTTTGGAACCAAATTACTGCTAACAGAGTGATGAGTGTGTAAATACTCATCATTTTTGGTTAAATCTGAACTGCAAAACGTTTAAAAATGCCCAGAAATGCATCAAAATCGAAAATATTCCAAAATTACATTTTATATGTTTGAGATGCAAATGTTCAAAATCGGATGAAAATGAGCAAAGTTTGCATAATTGGCGATTCAGTCCCCCAAGTTTCTAAAATTGTCAAAAATAGTCCACGAGTCCTAATTTCAAAGAAAAATCACCAAAGGTCCTTTTAAATCATAACTTGTCAAAATTAGTCCTTTGGTGAAAAATATCAAAAGTTTTAGAAATTACAAAATTAGTCCTTCAAGTTTGAAATTTGGCAAAAGCTGCCCTTGAAAATTGGAAAATGTCAAGTTTGGTCCTTGTACTATGGAAACTTGTCACTTTTAGTCCTTGGAGCAACTTTGATGAATTGGCGTAATTGGTCCTTGCATTTTTAGAAATTACAAAAGAGTCCTTGTCATTAATAAGCCTATACCATTGGACCCTTGTCACAATCCAATTTGGACCCCCGCCATATTAACCAATTGGACCTTTCCTTTGTATTTGACCCGCCTTTATTATTACACCGGTCAAATGCCAAGTCAAACTCACCCTAGGCGCCAAACATCTTCCTCAACCGACGCTCGCAACACACAAACACCCGTCCCTCCTCACCCCCACTCATCCATGTCCTCTCCACCTCAACTAACTTCAAGGATCATTTAATGCTCCTCTCATACCCTCACTCAACCTCACTGTCAAAAACTAGTTTTGGCGCCAAAATAGATTCAATGGCCAAGATGAAACTAAGCCATCCAATGGCTATCAACTCAAGTGGGAAACAATCAGAGATGAGAGAGAAAGCTCTTGGATTATAAAAGAGAGAAGAAGGAATAGTAGAAGAGAGTCTACTAGTTTTTATTTTATCTTTAATGTCGTTTTTATCTTAAAGCTTTTAGTTTAGTATAAAACTTGTAATCTTTTGTTAATTTGTATCAACTTAAAGTATTTAAGTGTATTGAAACTCAATTCAAGCATCAATTTCGGTTTGTTGTTAAAATTCTCATTTTATGTCCTTTCGTTTCAAACTTCTAAGTCAAAGTCTTATATACAAGCTTTTATTAGCTTATTTTAAGCTCAAACAGTTTATGTGAGTTTATTACAACCTTTGATAAGCTCACATTTAAGGTTCTAACAAATTTGAACTTTGGTCAAAGAAAGTCAAACAAGGTTGATTTGGGCGTAAATGGAAATGGAGTTGGAAATGGGTTGAAGCAACCATGTAATTGGGTTTTTGAGTAATGGGTTGGATTAGAATAGGTAGTGGTCTTGGTTTCACGGTGTTTCAAGCCATAGTGGCTAAAGGACATTTTGTAAGTTGTTCTCTAGTTTAATAGCATAACTGCTTTGCGGTCACAATTAGTTAAAATCTGCTCAAGTAGTTGTATTTAGGTTAAATTAACTTAGTTTGATCATTAATGTTAGTTGGATCGGTGTTTGGATCGGTTTGAGTCATAATCGTAGTTAAAGAGGTGTTTGGAATTGTCATCATATCTGCTTTTAGAGGCTAGCCTGGTTGAAGTTTGTTTGTTTAAGTTTGTTTAACTCATTTTGACTCATATTTATCATAGTTTGGTGCCGTGATACTCAAATAAGTCAACATGATCCATTAACTGCATCTTAAGTCTTTCTTTGTTTGGATTTTGGATAACCAAAAGCTAGATTTGTGTTTATAAATCATAAGTTTAGCTATCATTAGCTTTATTTTGCCTTATAACATCAAGATCAATCATCAAATTGGCTTTAAACCTCAGATTAGTCAAACATCTTAAAGCGCCAAAAGTCAAAAACTTGAAAACTCGGTTTGGGCTCAACTAGGGAGATTTTCTTGGATTCATTATTGAGCCAAATTTAGTAAAGCTTGTTGTTTTAAAAACTTCACTTGGTCTACTTTCTTGTCATCAATTTTATAAAATTTTGTGAATTTTTTACAAGGTCCAAAAAGGCTTGCCAACAGAGCTTAATATGCCTCAGGTAGACCGACTCGCTTTTGTCGAGTCTCTGCGAGACTTGTAGGCTTGTCACAAGCTTTAAAAGAGCTTATCTAGGCCTTGCTTTTGGTTTACATGTTCTTAGCCAGGTCTTGATTAAGTCCCAACTTTTAGTTTTCACCCTCATCTTATTTGGTAGCTTATTTTTAAGCTGCAAACAGCCCCCTAGAACCTGTTTTAGCTTATAATCTCACATCACCAAATCTTTGCAATTGGCTATTCTGAGGTTAAGTGTTGTTGTTTTTAGTTCATTTAGAGTACTTGTAGCTTATTGTAGCTTCTATATCAGTTTGGTGCTCTTTGGTGCTTCTTGGCTTATTCAAGTGCTTATTTCAATAAGCACTTGTATGGCAGTTTAAATTTCTTGCACACAAGAGCCTGTTTTTCCATTTTTCCTAGATTCCTTATAATATTTTAGAGTTTTTCTGAAATTTTCAGATTTTTCCAAGCTTGTTTGCTATTTTTCTGAATTTAAATCAATTTTTAGCCCTTTTTAAATAGCATTTAATACAAAAAATTAAGAAAAAGTTCAAAAAAATAATTTTTCATTTTTCTTAAGTTAAGATAAATATGAAAAGCCAAAAAAAATATTTTTCTAGATTTTTCTTAGTTAAATTTGTATTTTTAAGTAATTTAAGTAGTTTTAAATAGTTTTTAATTCCTAGAAAATAGAAAAATATTCAGAAAAATACAAAAATAGTTTTGAAAATTCTATTTTGTTATTTTAGATTTTTCTAAGTCATAATTTTATTTTTCTAGCTTTGTTTCATATTTTCTTGTATTTTAGGTTATTATTAAATAGTTAAAAATAGTTTTTAATTAATAATAATTAGATAATTAGTTATAAAAATACTTTTCTTTTTCTATAAATTTTATTTTATCATTAGGTTTGTAAAAATATCATTTTCATATTTTTAGGGTTAATATTGTGTAAGTTTCACTTTTTCTATTGTACGCTACGTAGTTTTTAATTAAGTTTTATAAAAACATAAAAACAAAAACATCATTTTGCAAATAGTGATAGTGTTTATTTAATATTTTTTATCTTTTTAACTTTCTTTAATTTGCATTTAAGCCTCGTAATTTGTTGGCTTTTTACGTAGTTATAATCAATATCAAATCCATTTTGCTCAAATTTCTCGATCACTATTCGTTGGGTGATCCATTGCATAGCTTCATTGGGACATAACGACCGTGGAAGCCCTATACTCCTCAGATCTTCATTGCATTCGTGCTTAAGCTATTTTAAGTTTCTTACTGGTTGGCCATTCAAGTGGTCACTTGCGTGAGAAAACTTGACGGTTTTGACGGGTCAAATTTTAGGCCACTTGGAGGTATCTTTGATTATCTAACGTCTAGCAGATTAGTGATTTGAATCCTCACTCTTTGTTCATACCATCCATCTATATATATCTACATATTTTCTTATAAAAATCCAAAAAAAAAAAAAAACCCAAAACATCTCAAAACATATAAAATACAAAATATTTTTTCTTTTTGTTTCTCTATATATGTATAACCATAAAGCTCAAAATAATCTTCTTTCCCATTTTTCATAATTCCTCTCCTTAACTCGAGATCCCTTAGAGTTAACTCTAGCATCTTGCTCGTTCTTCAGATCATTGAGCCGCTGCGTGATCTAGCGAAATTCAAGAAGACGTTCTCGTGAGGCGTCTTTGCCCAAATAGTCGAACCGAGATTCGTACTATTTCAATCAACAATATGGCATTTAGCGTACTATGGCGGAAATGCTCCAAGCACCCACCGAGGGTTATGGAGATGCCATCGTTTTACCGGTAATCAATTCCGATCACTTGAATTGAAGACACATTTGATCACACTGTGTCTACAAATCAATTCCACGGTTTGATCGTGAAGACCCGTATGCACACATCCGTTGGTTTAACAAGTTGACATCAACTATCAATTTCAAGGATGTACCTCAAAAAGTCATCAAGTTGATGCTTTTCCCATTCTCACTGGGGACGACCGGATTTGGTGGAAAAGAACCCCTCGATCCATCGAAACTTGGGAGGATCTTGTTCAAAAGTTTGTCAATTAC
This sequence comes from Chrysanthemum lavandulifolium, assembly GCA_022545495.1. NCBI lineage: Eukaryota > Viridiplantae > Streptophyta > Magnoliopsida > Asterales > Asteraceae > Chrysanthemum > Chrysanthemum lavandulifolium. The sequence goes on along the minus strand of CM040240.1, from coordinate 174,282,712 downwards.
TTCTTCCTCCATCAAAGGCGACTAATCTTAAAATGAAATTTACGGATTTCGTCAAAATTTCGATGAAAACTTTGAGAGGCATGGGAGAGATTCAAAGATCTCCTCGGAAATGCCCCATCATGAATTCACGAGCTTGACAAGTCAATATCTTTTACAATGGGTTGAACGGTAGCGATCAAGATTCCTTGAATGCGACCGCAGCGCAATATCTTGAATCGTAGACCTAAAGATGTGATTGATATTTTGAGCAAAATCAAAAGTTCCTATTTCTCGCAACAAAGTCAATACTCCTAACCTCACGCTTCTTCATCCAAAGTAACTCTTACGAGTTAGCGACTCCGATATTTGCTCTAACGGATGCCATCCGTTGTATGATTAAGGATGTTAAGGAAATCAAAAGCGAAATTCATAAGCCTGAACGATCAAAGCCGTAAACAAGGTGTGTGAAACTTGTAGTGGTCCACACGCGTATTATGATTGTCAAGCAACCGATGCTTCCTTTTACCAAGCTCCGTAGCTTTGTAAACCACAATCAATCTGACCACCGGTGATCCTCATTACCGTGCACCTAGCGGTATGACACCACCTGGTTTTCCTCCTGCAAAACCATGGCAATCAAAATCGCTTTGTTCGAATCAAGGACAAAATTTCAATAACTCTCAAAATTTCAATCAAAAGCGGAACAATTTCAACCAACCATATCAAGCTCCTAATCATCAAAATTATCAACAACCTCCTCAAGCTCCCATGCCAAATGACTTCATGAAAATTACTGAGTCAAACATAAGTGCAATGCAAACTCAGATCAATAACATGAGAGTTGAGCTAAAAAAGGAAATTGATACCACAATGTCTCGGCAGACAAATGAGTTAAAGAATATGATGAGCAGTTTCATGAACATGAATATGAACAACGCTTCATCATCTTCTGGAGGACTCCCAAGCAATACTATTCCCAATCCCAATGCCGAGTTGAAAGCCGTCACCACTCGGAGTGGTAAGACGCACAATGGACCTTCGACTCCTATGCCCCTCCTCCGTGGCAATGAGTCAAGTTACCAAGGATACAATGGACAAGGTGCAATTCTCAAGCCCACGGTACCACACACGTCCCACCTTCGGTAGTCCAAGTTTTAAGTCCGGAACCCGAGTTTGAAGAAAATCTGAGCCGAAATGACTTCCATCCCGGCTCAAAGTCTAGTCGACTTCCTTACCCATCAAGAATGAATGATGAGAAGCTCAAAGACAAAAACAAAGATCAAATGGAAAAAATTTTCCAAATCTTTAATGAGCTTCACTTTGATATAAGCTTCGTTGATGCTCTCGTTCTAATGCCTAAATTTGCATCCGCGCTTAAAGGCTTACTCACCAACAAAGATAAGCTATCGAGATGGCTAAAACTCCTCTCAATGAGCAATGCTCGTGGTCCTTCTCAAAAGCTTCCCAAAAGCTTGAAGACCATGGCGATTTCTAATCCCATGTGATTTCTTGGGGATGGTTCAATGCTCCGCCTTGGCGATCTTGGCGCTAGCATTAACCTCATGCCACTCTCGGTATGGAAAAGCATCTCTTCCTAAACTTTCATCCACTTGTATGACACTCGAGCTAGCGGACCGCACTGTAACTCGTCCACTGGGATAGCCGAGGATGTCGTGATGAATGTGGGAAAGTTTCACTTTCCCACCGACTTTGTTGTAGTAGACTTGATGCAGATCCTAGGGTTCCCTCATCTTGGGAGAGCTTTCTTGAGAGCAGTCGTGCTCCGATTGATGTGTTGTTGAAGAGTTGACCATTCGGGTTGACAACGAAGAGCTCACATTGAATATCAACAGAACTCCAAACCTCTGTCCAAACAGCAGTGTTGCCACAATTGATCAAAATACGAAGATTCAATGCAACACTCTCAAATTTCACGGTTAAGAGGAGTTTTCAAAAACGTCTTGAGCTAAAATCTTTGAAAATCAACCACGGTTCAAACAAATGGTTTGAAAGTCGTACTGTGGAAGTCAAGAGTGTTCTTGATGATGATGATGATCTAGATTCGGAGACTTCATCGGAAGTGGTGGAAATTGCTAGCTCTAAGAGCACACCACTTGTCCCACCTCCGAATCGGTTTGTCGCATCGAGTTTGTTAACTCGTGGATGAAACCAAACTCTCTTGAGTTTCATCCGAGTTGGATGATGATGTTTGTAATCCAATGGAGACATCTTACCCATTGATGGTGCTCAAAATGATCCATCGTCCTCTAGTCTTATTCCCGACTCTTCCATCCCTTCTATCACTCCCGATGAGGAAGATGACAACTTTTGGAATGAAGTCGATGCATTTCTTAGTGATGAGTCAATTCCAACGGAATTGATAATACTTACCTTGATCAGGAGGAGACATCCTTTTACGGAAAATCATTGATTGAAGAAACATTTCCCACCCTCCTCCGGACATCTTCTTGACAATCACCATCTAAGCTTCAAGTTTAAGCTTAAAGATGTAAAAATGGTGATTTGCTTCTTTCGATGAGGAATGGACTTGCATTCTCATGTACGTCTTTATTCCATTCTTCACGGATGGTGTGGTTGCTCTTTCCTTTTCTCTTTCGGAATGAGGACACCATCTTTGACCCGGTATCATCCCTTATAGTGTCTACTATTAAACAATACCGCGGTTATATCTCGTCGGTGTGGAACTTTCGATGTTCATATGTTTATTAACATTGTGAGCGAAAGTCCGATCGAGATTGGTTTTCCACGTTACTTTCCCCATGAACAAATGAATACGGGTCGAGTCAAGCTAGCGACTCGGTAATCAAAAACAAGAGCATGCCATATGGGTTCTCACCCATATTTTCGATTTCTTTCTATCTTTCTACCACCCTAGTGTGGGGATTGCCCACATGTTGTGTATATAAGTTGTTTCAAAAAAAAAAAAAAAAACTTCTTTCTAAATAATGGCGTAGTATTTCCCTTTTACGTTCTCGGTTTAAGCATAACCGCGGTACTTTGAATATTGAGGGCAATATTCATTTCTAAGTGTGGGGAATTCTCACGAATTTTATCATGTAATTATACCACCTAATTCCGTTTTGGCCAAAATTTTTGGAGTAAGTGTTTTGCACTTACTCATTTGGTTATCGATCCGCCTTGTCTAATAAACTAAAGGATTGGCTAATCCAGAGCAAGCGGCTCTTGGTAAAGATATATCAAACCGTTGACGACTTGCAATTTGCCCAAAATTGTATGGTATTCACTCACCATATCCTAAAAAGTGAAGAGTTGGCTAGCCCGCAAGTTTATGGCTTGTGGTAAAGGCGATGGAAAAACCATAATTGGTAATCACTCACCAAAGATAATATTGATAATTTATCTAAGAGTTGGCTAGTCCGAGCAAACGACACGGTAAAGACAAATCAAATCCGTTGGAAGGCTGGTGGTTTGCTCAAAATCACATGGTTATCGGTGTACCATGGTTCTTACTTGAACTGAAACATTTGGCTACTCGAGTAATGGCTTTTGGTAAAGAGATTCAAATCCATTAAGTTTTCTCAAAAGATTGCTAGGGACTAGCAATAGTTTAGTGTGGGGATGAGCAGCCTTCATTCTTGTTTCTTCGGAGAGGGAGTGGAGGAGGGTTGCACCGAGGCCGGCTTAGTAGACATTGTCTTCTTGGTTGGAGTGGTAGGCTTCAGTTTCGAGGTTTCTTAGGCAGGAGATCTTCAAGGGGTGCCATTGGATCTTTGGTTGCCTCGGCAAGGAAGGAGTACTCTGCGATTGCAATGCATTTCCTCGCCTCATCATATTGACCTTCAAGTGGGACGGTAGCATTCAATCTTGGAGAGGTCCACAGCTTACTGTTTGGGCGACCTCCTCAGAGCCAAACACCGTCCATGAAATAGGGCTGACTTGATGACCTTCCACATCCGAGCTCCCCTCGTCACTATGATAGAGTTCCATGGCTATGTAAGGCACCACATTGAAACAACTTCGCACGATCTTCTGCGACATCTTATACCTCATTTGCGGGCCATCGATCTCCTCCTCAACTTTACCTCTACCTCTCCAAGCCTAACCTTCTCACTTTCCAACCCAACGACTTAGCCTCGAGAGCGAGATTCGACCGGTGAGAGTAATAACCTTGGCTTCTTCCAGTTTGAGATTGCCACGCCCACGGTCAATCGAGCTATCTTTTCTTGAAGGTCTTGGACGGCGGGTTCTTCTCAACATTCCCTCAATCTCGTCACACTTTCCTTCCGGCTTGGCGGTTCGAGCAACCCTCGGTGCAGGCATTCAGTGATTATCCATCACCGCTTTGCCTCGCAACACCATTATCATGCATGTCGCAGAACTTCTCAATGGACATGTTCTCATCATACTCTTCCAACGTGGAGGGGTCACATGGTCAACAATCCGATGACGAGGCTAAGGCATTTGGAAGCTCCTTCGTCTCTGGAAGACCTACGACGAGATTACGACCGGTGAGAGTAATAACCTGGCTTCTTCCGGTTTGAGATTGCCACGTTCCACGGTCAATCGAGCTATCTTTTCTTGAAGGTCTTGGACGCGGGTTCTTCTCAACATTCCCTCAATCTCGCCACACTTTCCTTCCGGCTTGGCCACGGTTCGAGCAACCCCTGTGCGGGCATTCAAGTGATTATCCATCACCGCCGCCTCGCAACACCATTATCATGCATGTCACGAACTTCTCAATGGACATGTTCTCTATCATACTCTTCCACTGTGGAGGGTCGCATGGTCAACAATCCGATGACGAGGCTAAGGCATTTGGAAGCTCCTTGCGTCTCGGAAGACCTCACGAGCAACAAAATATACACGGGTTAGCATAACGGTTATATTTTTACCTTCACAATGTCTCATAAGGCGAAATACTTACCATGAACCTCAGCGGATTCATCGGGCGATTCGAAGGTAGACTTGATAAGCTTTACGCCCTCGGTACTTTTATGCTTCACAACTCTACTCCCGTGAGTGGGCGGGGAGATTCTTCCTTTTGTTGGACTTCCGGCTTTGACCGTTGTCCCTTTCCTACTCTTTAGCCTATCGACTATTCATGTTGAGCCAACAGCAGGACATCCTCATCCAGCAGGATCGTCCGAGTCGACAATGTTCTCCACCGATTGGGATGTGACCGCCACAGCAGATTGTGGGGTCTTGATGAAATAGGCTCGCTTGAATGCTTACCTCATTATTATTCACAGATGTTGAAGGGAGCCAACGCCATAAGACTCCTCGGCTTTCTCCATGAGCATGAAACTTAAATCTTCATCAAATTCTTGGAACATGAAGTTTCGAACGACATCTCGCAAAATCGAAGCAAAAAGAAATAAATATCGATTGCTACATTGGTCCTATTTAAATAAAAGTGGATAAACATACTTTGTCCTTGGTATATGATCATAGGCTTCTTGGGAGACCCTCATAACTCGAGCAATCCCGGCCATGTATAAGATGGCCGGGGAATACTTGCACATCCCAGGATACTTTGCCAAGCGTAGGTAACAAGGATCACTCCGAACCTCATAGGCGGGGGTCATTATACCGTTTAGCATTATACATATTCTCTTTGTTCAACACTCTCGAATATGTAGGGGAACAATAGTGTCTTTCACGTGAAAAAGCTACCCTTCCAACTCGATATGTTTGTGTAAACTTTTTCAAGCAGTTTGGTACATCAGCTCGGTCTTTTGCTAGTGTCAACCAATTGCCCCGGGGTACAAGTTCAAGAATCCTCTTAAAGCTGTCAAGGTTGGTTCATATCCGTAGGCTTTGCACATTACTATGAATGTAGTCATTTGGCAAACCCAAAGGGATTAAACCTAGAGATGTGAACTTTGTAGTATTGCATAAACTCTAAAATCAGTGGATGTAACGGAATCCTAAGGTTTGAGTGACTAAATGCATGTGTATACAACCCTACGAAACCTGTAGGAGCATCAAAGATACCCTGAGAAGGTTTGGGTAGCATCACTTTGTGTTCTAGTGGGATGGGATAATCGGCTAAATGATCATGTAAATCTTTAGCAGACAAAGTACACTTCTGTTGTTTTATAATAAACTTGGAATCCATGTTTTTATCTTTCACAAAAATGACAAGAAAAGAGAAGCACTTACTTTGTTTTCGAAGATGGTGTGCGCTGGAAAAGATTACTGCGTGTAAAATTAGACGAAGAGAGTAAAATGAGCTAGGGTTTTATCTACCCTCTTTTTATACTCTCTTTTGCCTCTATTATCTACCGCTACGTGTCCCCACATTTACTCTTATCCGGTGTAGATTTTTAAATTTTAAAATAGAAGACTTTTGGTCTCCGGGTATTATGGGAAGTTGTGATTCTGTAGCGGGCAAGGATAATGATTACTTAGCATTTATTGCGTTTAGTTAGTTCTTGATTTTCTTCCAATTAGTATGTTTAATAGCGGGATGGTGTTTTTGAAGCATATAGTCGAAAGCAATGCCTCCTCGCTCATATGCATCACTTTCATTGGGGGCTTGATGATGTACCCTCCAGAGTAACTCGAAGGACACTCTACGAGGCGTGTCGAAGCCCTTCCATCTGAAGGCCCAAGTTAGGATTCGAAATATCCATAGGCGTCAAACCATTCGTTGAGTACGAAGGTTACCTAAGGGGAATTCGCCACTCGAGCCTTAAGCCCTTGGGTATGGTGACGAAGGAATAATGGATAAGGAACCTCGACTTAGTCAAACCCACGATCTCCTCTCTCTTGGCTTCCCGTCAAGTGCGAGCGTGGGTCACTAACCCCAGCGGTTACCCAAAATCATGGGGCGCCCCATGATCTCCGACATTTAGCGAAGTGCTCTCAACCCTATTTCATTCACTATAAATAGGTTGGACGGGCAATGGATTATGGTATGCTCATTTCACACTCATCTCTTTACTTTCATACACTTATACAACCATAACTCATACTTACTCTCACGGAGGTGGTTCGCGAGGTCCTACCCTGCGCAATTACTAACGTAGTGTCTTAGTATTTCTTATTCTCGGGTTACAGGCGAGTCTTGGTGGAACACACACCTCTCATTACTTTGATCCTCATTGAAGCACGGTAGTGCAACCTTTTGCACAATCACCCATCTTTTGCATAGTTGTTCTCCTATTAACAAATTATAAGGAGAATCGACCTAACTATAACGAAGGTGAGTGTTTCGTGCGGGATAAGAGGCCTTCGCCTATGGTGATTTCCAACGGTACCTCTCCCAGGGGCCATGAATGTTCACGGAGAACCCTACAAGTGGTGTTTTCGAGTCCACCATTCGTGAGCGTATGGATGACTTGAGCTTTAGGAAACAATGCTCATAAATGATCTCAGGAGCTTCCACAATCCATATCGCTCGATTTACCTCCCTATTTGAGATTCTTAACTTGATGACCACGGGATCGATCGAAGGTGTACGCCCCAAGATGTAAGGGAAGGTTATTTCTCCCTACGTTTCCAGCTCTCCATCCGCTTCCTTCCATTTCAAGTTTGGATCATTTCTTTGCACCATTAGTATCGACCTCTGCAAGGGTAGCCTCCTTCTTGTTCCCTTCCATTCACCCGGTTGGGTGTCGGAGAACTTGTCTTTTCCTTTTGATGCCCTTAACGGATGTGCTAATTGTCGGACCGTACCGCCTCTTGATCACTTCTTTAGTTCTCTGCATTTGTTCGTGTCGTGTCCATGATCTTCATGGAAATGGCGATGCTGGACATGTCTCGGCTTTGCTTCATCTTTGTCATCCTAGGTGGTGGATCGAAGGACTTTGCGGCTTTCTCGGTAGCGAGAATCTCCACAGGAGATTTGACCAAGTTCGCCAAGAGTCCATGGTTCGAACCTTTGTTGTATGGAGTGAAGCGGTCTATGTTCTTCTTCTTATTCTTGGATCCTTCCGGAGGACCTCGAGAGAATTTGTCGAAGCTTCCTTTTGCTCTATCAGAGCCCCATTCTTTGCTACCTCTTTGGACTCAATCCAAGTGTAAGTCTTCTCCATCGATTGCCTTGTAAGTAGTGGGAAGATCGGTGGATAGGAATTCCACCAAACTTGGCGTCCGAAGGCCATGTACAAAACACGAGATCCTCGATCTTCGTGCAAACCCATAATTTGCAAAGTTTCATCGATGTACCTCGAACGAAGGCCCTTGTGCTTTTGTTGTCCCTTTGCTTGATGGTGTGCGGCTAGATGGGTCTTGGTGTACTTCTTCATTGGCTAAAGTATGATCGAACTTAGCCTTAAGGTCGTCTAGACTTACAATGCTTCCCAACTTCATCCGTTCCACCATATTCTCGCGGAGTCTCGGGCGTGTAAGTGAACATGTGGCATGCTACGGGCATGACCCACTTTTGCATCTTGATAGCGCCTTGAACAAGTGGAGGAAGTTATCGGGATCTCCTTTTCCATCGTAGGTTCCTATGTGAGTAGGCATCTTTACACCGTCGGTGGGGGTAGTCTTGATCCACTTCACGAAGGTGGGCAAGCTCTAGAGGCTTTGGTGTAGTACGGGTTGTACGGAGGTGGATAAACAAATGTAGGGTTATATGGGTTAGGAAATGGCTGTGTGTAGGCAGGGAGGGTAAACAGTGGGAGGTTGATCTGAAGGGTTTACACCCATCGATTGCTTAGGAACGTGTCCATAGGGTATTCTTTGGTAACTACGGTTGGGAGTGAACCACTCGGAGGTAAGTGTTGTAGGTTTGAGGTGGTAGGTAGGGTTCATTCTCGGAGGGAATGGCGGTTCATGCACGAGTATGGAGGAGGGCCTCAGACACTCGAAACATATGAAGGGTCTGGAGCCCCATCCCTTCTCTTCCTAAGTGGGAAGCTAGAAGAGGAGGTAGGTTTACCCTCCGTTTCCCACCGGGTTGCTTCGTCGTTGGATTCTTTCCTTCTTCCGGATCTCCTCGGGACCTTCTTCAAAACCCACAGTCCTTCCATTTGGGCTTCGATGGAAGGAGAACCATTCGTAAGGCCGAGCCCCACGCTAAGCGGTGAGGCCCTCACGTATTTCAATCTCTTCGTCATACTCCTCCTTTGGAGTATTCCAACTCTCTTCGCATTTCGGTGTTGCGAACACGCCTCTTATGAGCCTTAGTAAAGAATCTAAGGCTTCAAAGTTAGCCTCAACGGGCGGGGCTAATATCCGGAATAGGGTTAGCGGATGTTGGCGTGATGTACGGAGTAGTTTCCAAGCGAGATCGTGTGGTAAAGGTTGAGGCCGTTATGGGGCGAGATTATCGGTGTTAGTTGTGTTGAGAGGGACTAATAGTTGTGTTGAGATTATCGGTGTTAGTTGGGTAGAAAAACACGGTGGAGTGTATCTTCTCTTCACGGTTCCTATTGGGAAAAGTAGTGTAGTCGGTTAGGGTTTTAGGGTTGGGTGATTACGGGACTAATAGTAGTGGTCCCACGTATAGCGCCACTGATTGCGCAAAGTATTGCACTACCAGGCTTCGATGATGATCAAAGGTATGAGGGTGTATGTTCCGGCCAAGACTTGCCTTTCACCCGAGAATAAAATACGAAACACTACGTTAAGTGATTACGCGGGGTTGGACCTGCGAACCACCTCCGTGCGAGAGTAAGTATGAGTTATGGTTATATAAGTGTGTGTAAGTAAAGAGATGAGTGTGAAATGAGCATACCATAATCCATTGCTCGTCCAACCTATTTATAGTGGATGGAATAGGGTTGAGAGCACTCTGCATGAATGTCGGAGATCATGGGGCGTTCCATGATTGTGGGTACCACTGGGGTTTAGTGACCCACGTTCTCGAGACTTGACGGGAAGCCAGAGAGAGGAGATCGTGGGTTTGACCAAGTCGGGAGGTTCCTCTATCCATCGTTCCTTCGTCACCATACAGAAGGGCTTAGGGCTTCGAATGGCGAATTCCCGAGGTAACCTTCGTGATAACGAATGGTTTGAGGCCTATGGATAATTTGGAATCCTAACTTGGGCCTTGAATGGAAGGGCTTCGACACGTCTCGGAGGTGTCCTTGAGCTACTCGGAGGTACATCATCAATGGTGATATTATAAAACCAAGCGTGATATTAAGCTTTTTACATGTAAAATGAACCGTGATATTAAGAAACATATGATAGTTACTATGATATTAACAATTTTATTAAAAAACATATGATAGTTACGGTGATATTAAAAATTATATTAAAAAAGAAAATAAGTTTCGTGATATAAAAAGTAAGTGATATTAACATTTTTATTAAAAAGTTACGATGATATTAATAATATTAGTAAAAAAACAAAAAATCTTGTGATATAAAAAAGTTAGTGTGATATTAACAATTTGTATTTAAAAAAAGTTTATGTGATATTAAGATCAAATCTTGACTTTTGTAAAAAGTCAAAATCGACTTAATATCAACAATACCTAATCATGAAAAGCGATTTTTTTTTGAATTTTTTAAGCGATTCTTAATAAATTATCATCCTCTTTATTTTTTAATTTTTTGATTTTTTTTGATTTTTTTAAAAAGCTAATGTGATATTTCCGCACCATCCCTACTTTAAAGCCTAAAACCCACCCAATCCTTCCCTATATATATATATATATATATATATATATATATATATATATATATATATATATATATATATATATATATATATATAGGTTTGAGTTATTATGAAAGTTTTAATAATGAAAAGAATGAGAAGGCGTGTGGAGGTGACGTGTCACATTTGCCAGCATCGTCATGCCACATTACCATATCCCCCCACCCCCTTGAAAAAAAAATTTTCCATAAAAAAATTTTGTTTTTGGGAAAAAATTTTTCCGCCAAAATTTCTGTCAAATTTTTTCTTTGCATCACAATCATGATTTTAGTGCATTAAGGTTATAAATTCTTGCATCACGGTTATAAAGTTCTTGCATCACAATCATGATTTTAGTGCATTAATGTTATAACCTTGATTTTAGTGCATCATGGGTGATGCACTTAACTATTAACTATGATGCGATAACTTATAGTAAAGATGCACCAAAACTTATTAGTGCATTAAGGTTATAAGTTATTGTGTCATAATTATGATTTTAGTGCATTAAGGTTATAAATTACTACATCACGATTATAAACTTCTCGCATCATAATCATGATTTTAGTGCATTTAAAGTTATAACCTTGATTTTAGTGCATCATAGTTGATCATTGAACTATTAACTATGATGCGAAGAACTTATAATAAAGATGCACCAAAACTTATTAGTGCATTAAGGTTATAAGTTCTTGCATCACGGTTATAAATTCTTGCACCATAATCATGATTTTAGTGCATTAAGGTTATAAATTCTTGCATCACAATTATGATTGTGATGCAATATTTTATAGCCGTGATGCGATAATAAATTTTGGCGAAATTTTTTTTTTTTTTTTTGCCAAAAATTTTTTTTAGCGGGAAAAAAAATTTTTTGAGGGGGGAGGGTGACACATGTCACCTCCACATGCCTCGCTTCTCATTCTTTTCATTATAAGAAATTTTTCATTTTAACCCTACCCTATATATATATATATATATATATATATATATATATATATATATATATATATATATATATATATATATATAAAGCGTCGTATCACGTGGCCGTATAATGCTTTAAGATTGATACCGTCTCTCACATCCGGCTCGAATTCTGGCATACAAACCAAACATCCGTCCAAGCATTCTACCAAAGCCAGTATTACGTCTCAATGACAACCGTCAACAAAAAGCACGCTTAAAACACTCTCATCTCATTTAAAAAAAACACTCTCATCTCCCAACCAACCTTACTCTCCAACAAAAAAAACATCAATATCCCCAACCACACTCCTTTTCCATTTATCTCACACCCAACAAAAAAACAAACACAAAACTCTCTTCTCTCAACTACCAAAACATTCTTCTCTTCCACACACCACAACAACCACCACCACCGAAACCCTCTACCGCCGGAACCCTTACACCGCTGGAGCCGTCCACCGCCGTCACCCCTCAACCACCGGAGCCCTCCACCGTCCGACCTCAAGTTCACAGATCCTCACCGCCTAAAACATCCCTCTACCAAAACCCACATCTCCACCATAAAGGGTTTTTATGGTTTTAAGGTATTTTTATATATTTTTTAATAGATCTATGTATTTTAATTTTGTCTTGAGTGTTACTTTTATAGATTTGTAGATTTTATGCATAGATCTAAGTTTATATAACATTTTTGGTACTTTTCTATGACAGTCGCCTTCGCCGCTGTTTGCCGCCGCCTTAGTCGCTGCTGTATCGCCACAAATAGTTGTTTCCTACGCTGTCACATCGGAACAAACCGTTGCCGCCTCTGTTTTGTCGGATCTAGCCGTTGCCGCCGCCGTCTAATGTGGTGCTTCCATAATAAGTATGCTTTATTTTCAAAGGTGTTAATATTTGTTGCAAGTGTTTGGGTGTAGATTTTGTTACAAGTTGTAACGTAAAATTTTATTACAAGTTCTTGTGTGCAGATTTGTTATAATGCTTAAGCCTTAAGATATATTGATTGTTATAATGTTTGTGTAAAGTTTATTGTTAAACTTTTGGTACAAAGTTTATGGCGTGATTTTTTTTATAATGTTGAAGGTATAAATTTTGTTATAATGTTTATTGTGCAAGTTTGGTCTTAATTTGTTATGACGTTTTTTGTGTGTTGGGTTGTTGGTAATTTGCAAGTGTACATGAATTTTGTTTTGTAAAGTTTAATGTAAATTTATGTATGAGTTTGTTACAGTATATGTTTTGTAAATTTGTTACAATTTAGATTTTAGTTTGTTGGCGGTTTCGTTATAAATTTTTTTGTGATAATAAAAAATTAAAATTATTTTGGTAACTTAAGTTGGGTAAAATTGTTGATATATTTTTCCGGTTTTGAAATTAAAGGTTTTTTTCAAAATTTTGACGCCGTATATAACTGTGTAAAAAAATCTATAAACAAACAAGTGAGCTCCAAAACTTGTTTTAACTTATATAAATAAATAGAGGGCATATATATGTATGTGCAGTTAACCAATAAAAAAAATAGTCGAGATAAAAAGCACTTATCAGATGAATAAAACCAATATGGATCTTAAATATCGAGTAAGAGATCACAATTTTATTTTTTATCAAATAAAGCTTTTTGTTTACATGTGCCTCTTTTGAAAGGATACATCATCCTTTTCATTGCATGACCTCTATCATGCTACAGCAGTAATATTTTATAGGTTTAGGCTTTAGCTGTGGACTGTAGTGTAAGTGTGTATTTCATTGAAATTTGAATTTTTTAGAATTTCGAAACTTTTGAAAATTTTGGAGTGAGTAAAAATTTGAAAATTTCAATAGTTTTGTCATTTTGAAATTTTTTGAAAATGTAAATTGTAAAACTCTAGAATTTTAACATCTGTTGCTGTTTATGTCTATTAAATTTGTTTTCAACTCCTTCAGTTTTGAAATATGATACTCCATATATAAACTTAAACCTTTCTAAAACTTTTTTCAAAATATTTTATCTTGAAAATTTTAAAACTTTTAAAAGCTTTTCAGATTTTAAAACTTTTAAAGCGTAAAGCTTCTATAATCTGATTTTTTAAACTTTCAAACATTTTTCAAAATATTTTATCTTGAAAATTTTAAAATTTACTAAAGAAGTCAAGTACTTTGTAATACAATTTGAATTATTGAAAACCGGGAAAGAATTGACAAACTTTATAACATGTCATTTGAATTATATATGGCTTTTGAAAAGTGACAACATGCTTTTTGAAATTTCGGTGTACAATTCAAAAGCAATACACTACTGACAAACTTTATAACATGTCATTTAAAGTAGAAATTACAAGAACGTGTAGGGCACTCTACCCTTAAATTTAGATAGTTTATTATTATTATGATTACACCTATAGTATGTTTGGTGTGGAGCGACAGGGCTTTTGAGAAGATAAGCGGTGGTGATAAAAATTTTGAATTTTAGTGATTGTTTGTGAAAAGATCGGTGAGTTTCTACTTTTAATAAACACTCTAATCTGCTCATTCTACTACTGCTTCATTCTTTCGCGATTCTTCTTCCATTGTTATTTTAACAAACACTTGCCACTATTTTCATACTTCTAACGTTCACTTATTGTCATACAGAGCATACGTTCACAAAATAATTACCAATAAACTACGAGTTGAATAAAGCGTCTCAAAAGATCATTGCAACTAGATAATATAAGCGTGTATTAGCGAGCATACTCCATTAAATGGATGAATGTCTATTAAATACAATGCTCAAATATATTATTATTATTATAGTTTTATTCCTACTAACCTTTTGGTGGATAAATATTTATTAAATACAACACTCGGGTATAGTATTTCTGAGTTTACATATAATGCAACTTAAAATAACGCTTTAAGAAAAATGGTACAACCATGCCATTAGATTTTCCGAAAAACATTTCAACTTATAACAATGCTATCAAATGATCCACGACGCCACAAATCAATTTGTTGAAAATATTATTCACCGTCGAGATTTGACTAAAAGTGAAAGCAAGCTGCTTGCATTGGCGTGGGTCTTCGGTATACTATGAACCGCCACCATAGTGGTTTATCTTGAAAACAAAAGCACACACGCATGAATATCATTACATCGGAATATCATAGCTATATCTGCATTCTTGCATTGGTAGCGGATCTTCGGTATACTACATTAAAATGAAAAATGGTCAATTGGTCAAATTTTGGAAAAGTGAAATTGTGAAAAAGTGAAATTCTTGCATGATACTTTTGCATGGAAACTATTTAATTTGATTTTGCATTGTAACAATTCAAATTGACTTATCAACATGACCCGTTCTAATATCTTAGAGTTGAATTATCACATATTCTGACCGTTTGTAATTACATTTGATCTTTTCACGTTTCATTTGAGCGTTATCTGAAACTTACCACAATATTGCATACCGTTAATTGTGCTGCTAGAAAGCCAGTCTGCTAAACACGGTACTCGCCTAGTATATATATATATATCTTAATACCTTATAATGCATTTGAGACTTCTATTAGTGGAAAGGCTTAAAATTCAGACACTAACACTTGCTAATAATGGAATAAATTGTCATCAATTCTATAAACTTGTAACAGCCTATAAATTAAATGTATAAACTTGCAAAAACCAAGAAAATTAAATGTCTTTCAATTTTAAAAACTTGTAACAGCCCCTAATATTCATATAAATTATAAGAGTCTCTCAAAAAACTAAAAAACAAAACATCTTCACTCTATAGATCTTCTCGATGATTTCTCGGTTACAAAGCGAAAGTTACAATACCAAAAGTTACGAAACCGGACTTAAGAACCCGGACTTACAAAGCCAATTACAATATGAGTTGCCAACTCGGACTTATCGGCCGACAAAAGTTTGAAATCGATTTACACAAAGAAAAATAACAAATGGGTTATCGCCATCTTACCCGCAAGGAAATGAGAGGATAAGAGAAAGCGAGGTGGAGAAGATGACCACGATCAAACACGAACCAAGAACCACACGAACCACTACTAAATCTCCACAATCAAACACGATATATCATTGTGAACCACCATACGATCTAAACCCGTATCCAAAATATGATATCACGAACCTAACAACCACAAACTAAATCTCCCACAAACAATAATCTAACCGTAACCCTTGTCACGATCTATACTCATTATCATTCGTTTCACACTCCCACTCAAGCAACTTCACGGCGTAGGAGATATAATGATGGTGGTGGGAGTGGTGGTACATGGTGGTGGTGAGATGGCCAGGAGAGGTGGCGGAAAATAGCTTGGCGGGTGCACTGGGTGGGAGAGAGAAGGATAGCGACTAAGTTTATGATAAAATGACCAAACCCTAAACTTTTCTTTTTATATTGGACACAAGGACCAAAGTGTAATATCAAATACGAGAGGCGCGAGGTAAACTACATCACGGGGACCGAGGCGCAATTTTGCAAAGTTTTGTTATTATAAAGCTCGGGGTTCATTTGGATTAACAATCGATCAATTCGACTTACGAAAATTGCGCCATCGCGTTCAAAATAATCTTTCAATAAAAGCAGTGTTTACACGACTAAATTTTCCCGAATAAAATCAAAATTTAATTAAATCGATGGCTGTACCAGTACGCGTTGTGTCTAATTTTTTAAATAAAGAATAATACAAACAATAAATGAAAGGGTTGTGATTTCGAGTTCGGATAAAATACAGAATAGAAAGAACAAAAAACCTATATCTAAACTCAAACAAGAACAATATTCGAAACATAAAAGGAAAAGATCTCAGATTCTAACTTGTTCTCAAATCTTTAAAAGATTTACGTTTTGTAAAACCAATCATAGATCTACAAGAAGTATCACTTATTTACAATATCGAAAACTTTGAAAAAATCTTTGAAACAAATCATTTCACTCTTTGTTTGTTTCGTTCAAAGACACACAAAGCGTAACACAACCTACGAGACTTTTAACAAGATCTAGAAGCGAAACTTTAAGCAAAGATTAAAGCGATGCGTCTGTGGTGTCGGGTTTCATATCGAAAGAAAACACAAAATGTTTTACTTGTGGTGTGTTTTGTTTGAGCAAATGACAAGAAAAATGGGCGTTTTTAGATACGTGTGTGGTTGGTGAGAAAAGAAAGAAGTCGATTGCGGTGAGAAAAGTTAGGGTTAGAATGGGAGTTAGTTTAGGATGTGGGGTTATACAAGTGTGGATATTAGGGTATTTTATTGGACAATTGTTGGGCCTTATTAAAATTACATATGAAATTAGTAGTTGGCTTGTACAAGGTTTTATCTATATCTATTGTGCCAATATAAAAGTGGTACAATTATATTATATTTATTTTATGAAACATATTATTATTGATTAATTTAGATTGTTCCAACAAAAGTTGTACAAAGGCTTTTTAACTATAGCTTTAAAAGCGTTTGCTCACATAAAATTTAATCACGTGGTACCACCGCCGCATTCTTGGGTACTCGCTATTAATTATAATGGAGAAGACACTTCTCTTATTTATTATTTTAAGACCACCATAAATAGAATTTTAAGCAAATACTACCTTATAAGCATTATTTACAAGCATCTAAATCACACATAAAACTAAAACACACTACTCATATAATACAATTAATACACTATTAAAAACACCCTTCATCCAAAAATACAACTTTTTAACCATAAAGTACAATATAATTAGGCTTCCACACATGAATAAACTAAAATAGATTTTAAGCAAATACAAGTAAGTATAATTTACAAGTATTTAAAGCACAAATAAAATTAAAAATACTATTCAACGGATACAATTAATACACTATTAAAAACTATTTAACCACAATGTACAATCTAATATATATATATATAAAAAACAAAATATATATAAATATGTATGTGCTGCTATATTATATATATAAAACAAATGTTGGTTTTGTAAAACAAAGCGAAAAACAGAAGGAAGTAATAAAACTTTAGTTGTTAAATTTTAAATAAATTATATGAACTTAAGTAAACTTATCGGTTTTCATTTTTTTATAACTTTATAAATTCAATATATACCCCTTAGACTTTATAAATTTTCTAATTTTGTTATTTTTAAAATATTATTAGCATTATATATTATATTAATGCATATGAGCGAAAATTATAAATATCAAGATGAAAGCACGAGTTCTTGTGATATGTAAATAAATACGAGATTATACATATATGAACATCTTTTATTATTTTTTATTTGATTAAGTAAGGATATCCAAAAATACTTTTTACTATTCGCATTGAATAACGACTCATGTTATTCGTCCTTATAAGTGTAACCCGTGCATACATAGGTTTAATAGTTAAATCTGACTAAATTTTTATTAACGAGAATATGAATATCAAAATAAATGTACGACCGTACTACACTGTGAGTTAAAAAAACATATACACGATATTATGCATATAGCAATGATACATGTAGTGACTTTTTAAATCTTAAGAGAAATTACATATATCCATAATTAAACACTTTCAATTACATATTTCTGAATAACATTATCAAATTAACATCAATTAACTTTACATGCAAATGCTAAGTTCATCAAAAAAGGAACTATAGTTTTATAGCCTAAATACCTAATTTTCGGTTACAAAATTCAAACACTCGGTTTCTAATAATCATCATCTTTATTTTTTCACTTACTAAAAAACCTATCAATCAATTAACTATCCCTATTAAGATAAACAAAAAGAAACATAAACTTAAATACACGTGACATCTGAAATTTATAAAACTGTATAAACCACTCAATAGGACCAACCACCCAAATCCCCAATCACCCGGCATCGGTTGCCGCTATTCGGCCCCACCACCAATACATATTGAAATCGTAAAATTGTTGTAAACAACGAGTTAAAATCTTTGAGTATAGACACAAAACCCTAGAGCTATACAAAAAGTCAAATTAAGGCTTTGGTGATGGTTTGTGTATGGGTGTGTGTTTTTATATGTATTAACAAGAATCCTTCAACTATTTTGTGGAAGGTGTAGGGATGATGACTTTGGTATGTAGTGTGGTGGTTGCGGTTAGTGTTTGTATGTAAGTTTAGGTGAGAGATGGTGAGAGGTGTTGATGTATTTAAATGATCTATTTGTGTTTTATATTTCGTATATGTGTGTTCGAGAATCAAGATCGTGTTCTAAGATGAATAATGATTATTATGATTTTGAAGTGAATGTATAAGCGGTTTCGTATTTTGATATTTAAAGAAAACAAAATTATAAGTGAAAAATAAAAGAAGAAAGAGGGTAGCTCGCTCACTTCAATTCGGTAGAGAATGAGTTTGCAACCCAAGTTTACCATGGGACAATCTCAACATTTTTTAATAGGTATAGACTGCATGCAATTTGGCCAAATCACAACACTACAAAAAGTAGTCCAATCTACACACTAATATTACTACACTTTTTAAAGAGTATAAAATTTTATTAGTCTATTAATACTTAATAATATGTAAAAATTGGTTACATTAGTAAGCGTGAAAATAATTTGTAAAATAATGAAATTTTCATACTTATAATTGTATCAAAAAAAGTTTAAGTGTTTAATTTTCTCCACACTCTTAAGTGTGAAAATTAATTGTAACACCCAGTTTCTCCAGACATGAATGGAGAAATTGAGTGTTATAAATGACTTCCCACATCCATAATTGTGAAAATTTATTTTATTTTTACAAACTTGCAAGTATGAACTTTTGTTTGATATTGTTATATTGCAAAAAATCTATTATTTTACAAAACATTTACACATTATCTTAACTACATATAATGGAGGAACCCTTTTCCTCCATTAAAGGTTATAGGTCAAAGATGTTACTAAAGTTTACGTGAAAGTTCACCTAAGTTACTAAAGTTTTTTCGTTACAAAGAGGTAACCAAAGTTTAGTTACGGTTATATAAGTTACTCGTATGTTTTAACCTTCTACTATAGGTTTTTTTTCGTTAATTTCAAAATGGTCCTCGGACTAACTATCGTTAGTTTTTTCCGTTAGCTAACGGCCATTTGCAAAAACATTTGCTTTGTTAGTCCTTTATCCTAACGACCGTTTATACTTAACTCAAAATTTGGTTTCATACATTTTGTCCATTTTCTTACGTTTTTGACCCTTTTTACGGGTTTCTTGTTTTCATACGTTTTTATACGTTTTCGCTCGTTTTATACGCTGCTCGCTTTTATACGTTTCGCTCGCTTTTATACGTTTCGCCTATTTTCTTACACTTTCATCCGCTTTTCTTACGCTTTGTCCGTTTTCTTACGCTTTTTTCGTTTTCATACGCTTTTGTCCATTTTCTTACGCTTTTGTCCGTTTTCCGATTTTATATGTTTTGTCCGCTTTATACCTTTTCGCCTAGTTTATTACGTTTCGTATGTTTTCTTACGCTTTTATCTCGCTTTTCAGACATTTTTTCTGCTTTTCTTACGTTTTTACGTTTTCACACGATTTTGTTTATTTTTACGTTTTCACACAATTCTATACACTTTTTATACACGTTTTTATACACATATTTACATACGTATAAAACATAACAAGTATAAAACATACAAACGTATAAAACATACAATGGTGTAGAAAAACATAAAACTAGTATGAAAACGTAAAAAGACGTAAGAAACGTACACAAGCATACAAATGCGCACACAAATCTAATAAAAAAAAATTATGAAAACCTATTGTTGAAGCATAATCTGGCGCGGACTAGATTCAACGACTCTCCTCGCCGTTAGTCGCCTTCTCGAGCATCTGCGGCCCGACCCATTCACGGCCCAAGACGGACCATACGTCCACACCTATGAAAACGTATGAAAATAAACGAAAAATAGATGAAAACGATAAAATGGACAAAACGCATTTAAATCGAGAAAACGCACGACGAGAGAGAAAACGTATATAAACGTAAAACAATGTAAAGAAAGTATGACAAGAGAGAAAACATTCATAAACGATAAAACGGATAGAAATGTACGAAAATATACAAAGATATGCGAAGGAGAAAATGTAAAAAAAATTAGAAAAAAAAAACGATAGTAATTTTTGTTAAGGTTCAAGAACCTATTTAATAAACCCGTAAACTATAGTAAATTCCTTGTAACATTTTAAACTATGGTCTTGACGTGGACAAGGGAACCGGTAATCACCGGTTGCCCACCTCAAGAATATTTATGTAACATTTTAATCTTTGAGTAACCCAAATGACAAACCCGTTTACTTAAGTAACATCTTTGTAACCAAAAACTTTAGTAACTTAGGTGAACTTTCACGTAAACTTTAGTAACATCTTTGACCTATAACCCTCCATTAAATGTCACTAACACTTATATCTTAAACACAAATTAAGCAATTCAAATAATAAAACATATTTTATAAACCGTTCAAACACAAAAACAACAATATTAGAAATAGAAAGAATAAAGCTAAAGGTACAACACCTATAGTTAATGTAAGCCTTATAATACCTCCTCATTTAAAAATAAAATTAATATATAACAAGGTACAAACCAAACAAGCTACTAATATAGTCATCATAACCTAGACACTTAAATTCGATTGAAAAGAAAAGTACATGTCCTAATACAAAAAAATTCAGGTGGTTTATAAGATATGAAAAATGTGTAACTTTTAAATACCGTAATTTATATTTTGTTAAACAATGTCATGTATAGGTTTACTAATCATATATTTCCACAAACTAATGTATACTACTATAAGTTTACACGTTCTATAATATTGTGACGAATATTACACATCAATTATTGACTAGCAAGTACCTTTCACAGTCAATCATCACAAGTGCATAATACTACTAACTAGCGTTTTTGTATAGCCATTGCATCGCGATGCAGGTACAAAACCATATTTATAGGAGATAGTGTGCGAGATAGTTTTTCCTTAAAGTTCTCGTCATGCGTAAAGTTATTATCACGAAAAATATATAATCGAATAATGACGTTTGCCAAAAGTTTTGATTACAGAGTACTCGACGCTGCAACGCGCGGATATCCTGCTAGTTGAGTGTTAATAAAATAGTATAATTTTACACACATTCTAATAGTGTGGAGAAAAAAAATATGTAGATTGGACATTTGTTTGGAGTGCAAAGAAGATTTTTGTAATTTACTCTTTATTTTTAAAGTTTGGTCAACATGACTGATCATGTTCATATAAACATGTAAGGATCTCGATCCTTAATTTTAAAATTAAGATTCTCTAGAGTTGGTTTCAATATAGGTTGTCACTAGTACAATCGAGGCCTTTCCCGAGGGCGTTTTGGGATTTCGCCGTGGACTTGTCCTCGGGAAAAGTTATTGCCGAGGACATCGAGCTATTGTCATCGACAATGCCTCATCGGTAATCACAATACTGACGGCTTTCCCCGAGGACATAAAGTGGAACCCACGCACTTTCCAGTCAGACTTTACAAATGTTTGACCAATGTTTTTCCTAAGGACATGTCCTCGGGGAAACTATGGTCGGGGTCAAGGAAATACAAGTGGTATAACTAAATAATTAGTCAATAAGTCAAACTTGGAATAACTTTTACCGAGGACATGTCCATGACAAAACCAATGAAAAAGTCAATGAAAGTAAATGGCAGGTCAATGAAAGTCAAACTGTGTATATTTATTGCCGAGGACATGTACTTGAGAAAACTAATGAAAGGTCAACGAAAGTCAAATTCAGGTAAAAAAGTCAAAATATAAATAGGTATTGCCGAAGGCATGTCCTCGATAAAAAATTCTCGCCTCTCGTCTGCGCACATCAGCTTTTCTAGATTTTTTTTCGAAAATCTACCAAAACCTGTACAAAACCAAACCTCTTAACACAACAAAAACCAACATGCCAATATCGAAAAACAACTTATAACGCTAAAAAACTTATATATATAATGACTAAAACACATATAATCTTAAACAAACTTATAACGACTAAACACTACAAAACGGGTGTTCTAATCTAGGTGTCAATCCACAAACGTTGCAATATCTGCTAGTTGCAAGTCGTCAAAATGGTACATCGGTAGCTGTTGAAATGTTGAAATAACTGGCCGACAGTATTCCTTGGAGGTGCGCCTTCTCCGATAGCTCGATATCGGACCAGAAGGGATAGTGCATCGGTAACTCCCTCAATAGCTCCCCGACGTAGTTACTGAACCATCATAGTTTTTTATACATGAATGAACGTCGCTTGATCATTCCAGTAAAACTTACTCTCATGTGGGCCATAAATTTCCACAGCTTTCTTGAGCGCTAAGTTATTTTTTTTGGCGCACGCCTTGGTCCATCCTGCCTCCTCTGCCCTTACCCCTCCCCTGCCCCTTACTCTTCGAGGTTGCGATCCTACAAATTGAATTGAGTAGAAATGTCATAAAATACCTACTAACCAAATTCAAATACATACACATTCAACTAAAAATACACATTTAAATAAACCATAACAATTTCATTCAAATAAGTGTTGTTTTACAAGTTAAAATTTAAAATTAATCGGACTTATCACTATAATAAACAACATTAGTCGCAACTTGATCATCAGAATTTGTTAGGATTTACTCTAGAAGTGTTATTATTCTAGGTCTCGTCTTATAATAAGTTAGTCTCTATTTTGTATTTTCACCCTGCGAGGTTCGTCGCCCAAACGGTGTATAGAAATGAGGTAACCGGCCCATTGAGGCCCGTTTCGCTACCTCATTGCATCTCCCTACCTCGTTGGTCCTTTAGTACAAATACCCATCGCCTTGAGGCAAGGGGTGTGGTTAGATAGGTTGTGTAGTTTACTCTTTCATGGTGAAATAATACTTTTTCTCTCACCAATCCTTCTACCTCGATTCTCATCCTCTTTCTCATATCTTATATCTTTCTCATCTACCTCGTTGTTACTAACTCGCTGTTGTACTTCACTTCTACCAAACCTACTATTTTGCCCTTACATTATTGAACACTACCTCATTGATTAAACTTGAAGACTTCATAGAGAATTACTACATCGTTTTGAAATATACAACACACATCTTTATCATTTACAAGATCCATATAATCATTTAATTCACACTAACCAACATGTCTGAATCAATCAATTAAATTCAACAAATCACCAGCGGACAACAATCCATCATTGATGTCGATTATGAGAATCATCATCCTATGCTCGAGAAAGAAAGTTATGTTCCATGGGCTAGTCGTTTTATGAGGTACATTGAACAAAAGAAAGATGGGGGAAATGGATGAAGAAGGTTATTATTGAAGGACCATTCATAATGCTCTCAACAACTTTACTAGCTGATCTTGAAATCACTCCACCTCGTAAAGCATACACACACGACTTCGTACTTGGGATGAAATTTCCACCGAAGAGAAAAGTCATTATGAAGTTGATGGGAATGCAATGCAACAAATCCTCTTGGGAATATCAGATACCATCTAATCAAGTGTCGATGCATGCAAAAACTAAACTTATGTGGGAGAGTGTGAGACGTCTTATGGAAGGAACAGAGTTGAGCAAAGCTGACATGGAAACCAAGCTAGTCAACATTTATGATATGTTTAAGATGACACTTGGAGAGTTACTTGAATCATACTATCACCATTTCTCATACATTCTCATTGATATGAAAATTTATGAGATCTTACCTAAAGTTGTCGTAAAAAAACCCTAAGTTTCTGAATTCACTTGAACCAGAATAGCATTAGTACACAAATATTGTCAGACAAACTCGAAACTTACATGCTGTTAAATATGATCAATTGTTTGACTTCCTCAAGTTAAACCAAGGTGCGAAAATTGATGCGGTGGGTGAGCATACCCATCAGCAACACTTGCATTAGTTGGTAAACCCATGAAGACCTATAACTAAGAACCATGACTCACTTGCATTAGTTGCTCATACATGGTATATAATCCTCAAGCCACATTAACTATCATCCATAACTAAAACAACAACAACTTGCCTTACCAAGCCTCTATAATTATCAACAACCATATGATTCACAAACCTCAAATAGCTGAAAATTATACCCATTGAAAAAAAACTATGTGGGCGGGTGATGGGTTAGAGGATCACAACCGATCAAGAATCCCTATCACAACCGATGAACAATCCGACTCTGATTTTGTTGTCACTAATGATCCTTTCACCAATGTCAATCAAGAAATGGCTTTACTTGCAAGAGCATTCAACCAGATTGCACCAACAAACAATCGTCTTAGAATATCATCAAATGCTTTTAATCAAGCTATGATGCAAGGTGGAGAAGCAAATCAACCAAGGATTTTGGAGAGAACGGGGAATGGTATGAATGCTAGGAATACTGGGAATGTTCATAGGTTTGAAATCAAAGGGCAGCTGTCACTAATGCTAATGTTGGTACTATTGGAAATGTTTGAAACACGGGTAATGCCAGGGAATGTTTAGACATGGAATGGAAATGTACAAAATGGGGGAAAAGTGATTATGTGTTATAACTGTCGTGGAATAGGTCATCTTGCTGATGTTTGTACTCAACCAAGGATACGTGGTTCAAATTATTTCAAGGAAGCTAAGCTGTTAGCCAAAACGGATGAAAATGGGATGACTCTGAGAACCGATGAGAATGATATCTTAGCAATTATCAAACCAAATGACGAGTGTAAAGAACTCAATGCTTCAGTGATCATGATGGCCAACATTCAGGAGCTCTATCTCAGTGATTTAGAAGGTGGTCCAATGTTTGATGTTGGAGTATGTGAGGTACCATATTATGATACTTGCTATATGCATAATATATTCTCTTTGTATGCTCACAAAGAGGAGCATCCTGAACAATCTGAATCATTAAACAAATCATATATGGCAGATCAAATTAATAGTGATATTATATTTGATAAAGAACCATATGTGAATCTTAATGATACGTAAATTGAACAACAAGCAAATCCAATGATCAAAGTCAAGCACTTATTGAATCAATCATTAATAACATGAAATCGAACCGATAAGTGCAATACGGTCAATCGAATATGACAAACGCAAATAGGGCTTTAACCGTAGATATGAAGAACTATAAAGAATGTGTGAAGTATTTGGATTCAATCATTGATACGGTAAAGCTTTGAAAATGCTTTTCAAGAGTCTTTGTACGTAAACAAAATTAATGAAAACTCTTGATCACAAAATCATTCTTGGTAATGAAAAGCGGTCTAAACATGAAAAAGAAAACCTAGATCTCAAAGTTCAAATTAACGAGCAAAGAAAATCGTTTTCAAATTGTCATGAAAATCATTCAGTATACAAAAAGAAATCACGTGATACAATTGATAAATATCAAGGCGAAGTGATCAAGTTGCAACATAAAGTAAATTATCTTGAAAATATCATTTATAAGACAAACCAATCGATTTAAATGATTCACATGCTCAACCATGAGCCTCGCCTGTATTATGATGGTAAACGCAGATTTGCACATGGTTACAAAAAACCATGTTTCATTAATCAAGCTCTTCAGGTTCAACCTAAGTTGTATAATGATGTTGCTCTTTATGATTCGTCAACCAAAATGTATATGTATGAAGATGATGAATATGAGGAATGGACTAAAGGAAGTCGATCAAATGAACAACATTTTGAAATACCACCAATCGATTACTCAAAATTAAATTCTCTCTATGAGCATTTTATATCAAAATGTGAAATTTATGATGATCAATAGTCTTTATCATCTCACTTTACAACAAATATTGTTCCGATCAAAAGGTTTTCAAAAAAACAAATCCTTTACATGAATTACCAAGACAAAGTTGTGTCAAATGGTATATGGCTAATTTTAAAGAAGATGTAAATCTACCTGAAAAAGTAATTTCAACTCGAACAGAAGTAACAGCTTCAATTTTTCAATCACCAAGTTTTAAAGAAATTCGAAACATATTCAATGATGAAGTCAAGCCAACCATTGATCATTTGTGTCTTTGTATAACACATTTTGAATCGGAATTAATTACGGAAGTAGAAGAGATGATAAATGTTTTCGATGTGTTTGAAAAGAATTTCAAGATCTAAAATGGGAAAACAAATATTTTGAAAATGAGATCAACCAACTCCTCAAGTGTCATGATTACTAATGTGATGTATGTTGCTTTATTTCTGTGATCCTTCATACTATCATGCATTAGAGTAAGAAGATGAAACATTATAAGAAGAAAATGCCCAGGAGAGTCTTGTAAATCAAATTGTTCAAATTGAACGCAATTTTCAAAGATGTCAAAGTCAAAGCCCTAATCTTGAACATGAATTGCAAAACCAAGCTGAAAAGGAAAATTTTGAAAAATCCTGGACATCAAAGGTTAAAAAACTTGACGACGAGAACGTGTCTATGAAACTTCAAGTTTTAAATTATGAAAAAGAAATCGATCTTTTGAAAAAGGAATATATATATAAAAAAAATTGACTCTTTAAAATAGACATGTGCTTAGTCAAAGAACGATGTTAATGCATTGATTTAATCGTTGAATGAGACAAAATAAAAGAATGCAAGTTTAAGAGCCAAACACCATGATCAACAATTCATCATTGATGAATTAAAAGAAAAGTTAAGAATGGTTGAACAAGGAAAGACTGTTAATACTAAGTTTGACAAATCTTCATCTATGGAAAAACTCGTTCAAAACATAGAATTAAAGAAATCGTCTTTGCCAAAATATTGGTTAGCTCCAACAGATGATGAAAAACATATTTTATCAAAACCAGTCACTTCACAGACTTTACCAAAATAGAACAGCAAAATCAGTAACTCAAATGCATGGCACCAGGAATGTATAAAATTCATACAAAAAGATTACAAACACAAACTCACATAAACAAAAATCAAATCTAATATGATTGCTTCCATTTCCACATGAGTAAATGCTACCACTAGTGTTAACTTAAGAGCACTACACGGAAGAATAAGATCTCGCAAAACACTAAGAGGAGGAAGAATAAAGTAGAAGATCACCTTAGGAAATCGAATAAGGCTCATGTTACATCTAGCTTAAATGTTGCGTTGGATAAATGTAATAGTAAAGTTAGTGTAACGAATGATAAACCTTTGAATGCTCATAATTCAAATGTTGAAGCTTTGTGTTTCTTGTGGTACTTGTGTTATCAATGGCTGTCATGATAAGTGTGTTGCAAAAATTTTGATATCTCGTTTACCCAAATCTCCTAAATCTAGTGCCTCTAAGAATCTCGTAGTTTCTATGCCCAATATAGCTAATACTATAGATTCTAAGATCACTATAGATTCTAAACTGCCGTAAATAAGCACATAGTTGCTAAATCTAGGAAACCAAGAACACCCAGCGCATTTCCGAAGATTAAAGCACTCACTAGTAGGATCTGGAAGAAGTGGTTAGAACAGAAACCTGAGTTTAAATGGAATCCTAAGTAAGTTTATCCTTCTAATTCTAACTCTACGAAACCTGTTTCATCTTGGGGATCCAATTCTACCAGTATTCCATCTATGTTTCTTCGTATGTTGCAGGTGGTTCAACTGGTTCTTTGGATTGTTGATAGTGGTTGTTCCAAATACATGACCGGGAACCTTAAACTACTAGTAAACTTTGTTGAAAAGTTCATCAGTACGATCAGATTTGGAAATGATCACTTTGCTGCAATTATGGGAGGGGATTATGTCAATGGGAATATCGAAATCTGCCATGTATACTATGTTGAAGGTCTTGGTCACAACCTCTTCTCTGTTGGACAATTCTATAATGGGGATATGGAAGTAGCATTCAGATCAAACACATGCTTTGTACGTGATTTTAGAAGGTGTCGATATCTTATCAGGAAATGTAGGACCTCAATAATGATCAACTAAACACACGAAACTAAGCTAGTGACAACAAGATGAATGGTGCGTTGTGAGAGAAAGAAAGGAAGAAAAGAGAACTTCATTAATGAAATTACAAACATACACACCTTGAAGCACACCTCCAAATGATACCATTTGGAGGTATTTATACTAAAACACTTGTTACCGTAATGGGCTCTATCATGGGCTTCTTGATGGACTTGGTTTACATTGGAATAAAGGGCCTTATACATTTATCTAGTAGCATTCTAATATACCAAGTCCATAGCCCGATTTTATAATAGTAACTTAATTCTATCATATGTTACAAAGATCTAATACTAGAGAATGACCATCACTTTCTATTAATGCTAACTATCTCCCTCTAAGGGGTTGTCATTCAAAAGATGCTTCACCGTGATTAGGCAATATGTCTTCTTGATCTTGAAATTTTTGTGATGTCGTAGAATAATCTTGATACTTTATTCCTTCATGCTTTATGATCTTTAATCATCGTCATTTGATCTTTTTTGATTTGATAAGCATCTTTAATGATTTATAGGGTCGTCTTCTCCACCATACTCATACATCTTGGAAAGACTTTGAACTTCATACTTTAGTCTTCCTCACTTGATACATGAACTTGTTCTTGACTTTTTGATTAGCTCTCTGACTTAGAGGTTAATCTTTGTCTTTAACTTGATCTTTTTGTATTGAGCATTCTCAACTTGAGCTTATTAAGGATGAACTTCATATAAGTATGAGTATGTGGAGTTGATGATGTTGATTTACATGGTAGTGGTAGACGACATTTCCTCCAAGTGACTATCATCAGTACCTGCATAAATACGTTAGTTACAAAAAAAATACTTCAATTGTTTTACTGATGAATATCTTAATTCCATTCACCTTGGTCGGACACATCAGCCGTCCGAATCCCATTAGGGACAATTATCATTACATTGGATAATTCCAAATAACGACCCACGAATTCAGGAGTTGATTCGTGAAAGGAATCTCCTTGGGGGGTTTCCATCTTTTGCAGGTTTGGATGTCGAGAGTATTAACAACATAGTGTCAAAATACTTCTCTCATCCTTACAAAGGCTATTCCTGAATTGGAGGCCCTCAAGAAAGCTAACAAGATATACTGACGTATATCAACTATTCAGGTGAGGCGCTGAAGTAAACCAAAATATCACTCCACGACTGTAGACCATTTGAAACAACCACTAAGAGCAATCCATAAAGAATTACCAAAGTGACTTGATGTCAGTGCTGCTTGATATTGACAGTGGCAAGAATTTTCATTCAATCACTGAGGATCACATGTGTGTATCTCCTCATAAATATTCTAGCAGATTGCTAGGATCTATGAGGGACTCTAAAATTGCATCTTGTATTCTTAATGTTTGAACAACAAGTGTAGAAATGTTGTGTGTCCTAAGAGGTCTTTTGATGAATCTCATGGCTTTAGACTCAATTAAGTGCATATTGTTTTAGTAGTCCGAGACTGGAGAGGTTTCTTCTATTTCAATACCAACACTTCTCAGAATGAGAGGTCGATTGATTATACAGGGCTCCCTGTAAGAATGAAACAAGATCATTTTAAGAGGACTTGAATGGCTAAAAGGTGAAGTGCAATGCGTCACTAGGTCCATGAGATCTTTATCTTCAATACCAACGGCATCTTAGTGACAACCAGTAGCTTATGAGTTAAACCCGGTTTCTGCCTTAAGTTGATTATGGAGGGCTATTAATTTTCACCCTTTTCTCATAATTGTTCTTTTTAATTCTTCAACCCTTTCTTTGTCCTTTCTCACATTACTCCTTTTTTCAATCATACCTATGGACATTCTAGTTCTAAACTATTGGTGTTGTCCTTGGGTAGATCCCTTCGGCTCTGGCAGATCATAGGACATAAGACCTAAACTTAGTCGCCTTATAACTCCATGACTATCCTATGTTACCATAAAACCATTTATTGAAAATCTCACAAAGTGTTTAAGGATTGTAAAATATTTGGTTAACACTTAAGAGTTTTTGTCGTTTATGAAATACTCCCCCTCTACATGTGCTTGTATTGTTTTAACTTAAATCTGCACATTGAGGGAAGAGTTCGTACTTTTGAATTGATCGGCTCTTGATAAACAATTACCCGTGAGACATGTTTACGTTATTTATTTAAAGGGGTCCATTATCATTTTTTAGGTAATAACTAGCCCTAATAACTAACTTGATGTTGTTAAATCTCCTCGAATAAGGAGGTTAGACCCATCAAAGTGCATATCTATAAAGAGCTTCTCGAGATTGGTACATACTCCTTTAGAGTTTTCTCGTTCTATTCTCGTCAATTCATTGGTTATATCCGGGTTGAGCTCTTTTAAGATTCAACCAACGATCTTTAAACAGATTTGATCACCTTTTAATCACATCTTCTCCCCCTCAAAAATAGCATATTCGTGATATTTTTGATATCAACGTATTAAAAGAAAGCTTTTTGGAGAGAAAAAGAAGGATTTGATTTTTCACATGAAATTGGAACATTTTAAATTTTGATTTTTATACTCCCCAATGGATTTGATAGAAAATATGCTTTATTTTGCAAATATCCATTCAAAATTCTGATTAAAGGTTTGGATTGAGTTATCTTGAGCATAGAATAATTTGAAAGATTTTGAAAAATCTTGAAAAGGTGCTCAGAATGATGATGACTTCCACCAGTTTTGAGTGTAGTGCACTGAAGCGTACACTTGATATTTCTTTTTGGAAAGCACGAGTTTTGATCGAAAAAATTAGAGTCATCAGATTAAGTTCGGTTTTCGTACTAAATTATACGAAAGCCATTTTTTAATAAAATTTTGAGAATCAACATTTTTTAGAAAACATTTGAGAGAACTCTCGCTCAAGCATATGTACATGTCTGTATCATTGTTGAATGGCATTTCTAGAAATGTACAAAATATCGATTAAACGAGAGACATGTCGTGAGAAGAATATTTTTAGATTTTTGATTTATATTGTTTTTGAATTTTTTGAAAATTTTCTATTTTTGGATTTTTGAATATTTTATATTTTTGTATTTTGATTTTGTTGGTTTTCAAATTTTGTATTTGGATTTTTCAATAATATTTACAGCGAAGCTTTTTGAAATCATATTCAATAAGATTCGAGAAGACTTTCTAACTCCTCATGGGTTAGGCTTCGCATTCCAATTCATCGAACTAAATCTTCAAACCATTCTTTTGGAAGATACCATCTTCTAGTTGGTGAGTTTGCTATCAGATGTCATTGGTGTTCTTATAGGCTTAGACTCTTCTAATCCGAATTTCTTAAGCATTTCTTATATGTATTTGGATTGATTAAAGAAGATACCATCTTCTAGTTGTTTGATTTGTAGACCAAGGAAGAAACTTAATTCTCCCATCATACTTATTTCAAACTCATCATGCATGATTTTTGAGAAATCATCACACATGTCTTGACAAGTCGATCCGAATATAATATTGTCCACGTATATTTGAACAATAATTATATGTGAGTCCTTTTTCTTTGTAAAAAGTGTATTGTCAACTAACCCCATGGTATAGTCGTTTGTTATTAAAATGATATGAGTCTATCATACCAAGCTTTTGGGGCTTGTTTAAGGCGTAGAGAGCTTTCTTAAGTTTGTACATGTGATTAGGTTTTTGAAATCGATAAAGCCTAGAGGTTGAGCTACATAAACTTCTTCATTAATAAAACCATTTAGAAAAGCACTTTTAACATCCATTTGAAAAAGCTTAAGATCATGAGCACAAGCATAAGAAAGAAGTGTTCTTATAGACTCTAATCTAGCTATGGGAGCATAGGTCTCATCAGAGTCTATACCTTCTTGTCGGTTATACCCTTGGGCAAAAAGTATAGCTTTATTTTACGACACCATCTGCATCTAACTTGTTTTTATATACCCATTTTGTTCCGATTATGGTTTGGTTTTAGGTTGAGGACAAGTGTCCAAATATTGTTAGAAACAAACCGATTTAACTCTTCTTGCATAGCCATTACCCAACTTTCATCTTTTATGGCTTCTTGAGTGTTTTAGGTTCTATGGTTGAGATAAAACAAAATAAACTACTTTGGTTTTGAACTTGAGATCTTAAGGTTCTTTCATTTAACTTTCCTATAACCTTTTCTACGGGATGATCTTTAGACTCTTTAATATTGATGATTTCATTGTTGAATGGATCATCTTCTTTATTTATATTTTCTTTGATTTCTATGACTTCACTTTCGATTAACTCGTCA
Source organism: Chrysanthemum lavandulifolium (assembly GCA_022545495.1). Taxonomy (NCBI): domain Eukaryota; kingdom Viridiplantae; phylum Streptophyta; class Magnoliopsida; order Asterales; family Asteraceae; genus Chrysanthemum; species Chrysanthemum lavandulifolium. The sequence continues at coordinate 174,250,053 of CM040240.1, read as the reverse complement.
TCGACAAGAGGTGGGGTAGCTTTAGGTGGACTCTCATCAAATTTTACGTTTAAAGATTATTCAACTTTCATGGTTTCTTTATTTAGTATTACGTATACTTTACTATTAGGAGAATATCCTAAGAAGATACCTTCGGTTGATTTATGATCAAATTTTGTTAAATAATCATTAGTATTAAGTAAGAAACATCTACTACCAAAGACTCTAAAGTGTTCTAATGTAGGCTTTTTGCCTCGTAGTAACTCATATGGAGTTTTTCATAAGAATGGTCTAATTAGGACTCGGTTTAGTATATAGGTTGATGTGTCGACGACATTGCACCAAAATTTTTGAGGAATTGATTGCTCATTAATCATGGAGCGACTCATTTCTTGTAGGGTTCTATTTTTCCTTTCAACTACCCCATTTGATTGTGGAGTGCGAGGAGCCGAGAAATTGTGAGTAATACCATTAGCATCACAAAAGGCTCCAAATTGCACTTCATTATCAAATTCCCTACCATGATCCGTTCTAATTGACACAATAGGACTTCCTAGTTGTCTTTGGATTTTCTTAATATTTCAAAGTAATTGAACGTTTCAGTTTTATTCTTTAAAAAAATTTAGTCCATGTATACCTAGAGTAATCATCCACTATAACCAAATATAGAAGTTATCTCCGTAACTTTGAATATCGGATGGACCAAATAAATCCATGTGTAGTAATTCTAGACACTTATTTGTAGAAACCATATTTTTAGCTTTATGACTATCATGGACTTGTTTTCCTATGTTACAAGCATCACAAAAATGATGTTCGTATTTTAATTTGGGTAGGTCTCTTACTAGTTCTTTGGATGATAGCGATTGAAGAAGCCGCATATTGGCGTTACCCAATCTTCGATGCCATAAGGTCGAAGTATCATCCATAGACGTAAGACAAAGTTTGTCTTTTGGTTCATTTCCGATTTTAATGACATAGACTCCATGTTTTCTAATGCCTCTTCCTATAGTAATACCATTTTTCAATATTTTACTACCGGTTTCACTAAAAAGTACGTTGCAATTTTTATCACATATTTGTCCAATACTTAGAAGATTGAAGTTTAGGTTCTCTATGTGACATACATCGTTAATGGTTAAGGATTTGTGAGAAATTGTACCTTTAACGATGATTTTGCTCTTGCTATTTCCAAACACCACATTTCCTCCATTGAAGGATTCGTACGTGAAGAACAAATATTTATTACCGGTCATATGCCTCGTGCACCCGCTATCCTTGATCCACTCATCCGGATCTAGGTCAACCTTTAGGCACACCTCGTTTGACTCTTTTGCCATGAGACAAGTTTCTTCGTTCTCCTCCTCACTCATTCCCCACGAGCCACTTACGAACGCCTTTTGTTCGTCACGTTTGGGACACTCACTAGTGAAGTAATTAGGATCCCCGCATTTAAAACATGTGCATTCGTCCTGTACTTTCTTGTCATCTTTGCCTTTCCGGAACCCCTTGTTGTCATCATATGGTTGGTTGACATATCTTCCTTTTCTTCGAAAGAACTTCTTGAAATCCTGTACCGCCATTGCATAATCTTCGTCATCACTCTCCGAAGATGAGGTTTCTTCATCGCTTGAGACCTTATTGGCTTTTAAGGAAAGAGATTTGTGCTTCTCTTTCTTTTCTTTTGAGGATTCGGAGTCTTTAGCAAGGACGAGCTCATAGACTTTTAGGTTGCCTATGAGTTCATCGAGAGTGATGATTGATAAGTCTTTGGGTTCTTCGATGGCCGTCACCTTCGGTCTCCACTTTGAGGGAAGCACCCTTAGAAATCTCCTGACATGATTACGACTAGAAAAAGACTCATCAAGTGCTTGTAAAGAGGTAATAATAGTATTAAAGTTAGCAAAAGAATTATCTAAACTATCCTCATCCGATATTGAAAATTGTTCATATTGTTGAACAAATAAATCAATTTTGTTATTTTTAACTTTTTGATTTCCTTGGTGTTTATAACTAAAGAATTCAAAATTTATTTAGAAGTTTTAAGCATAGAAATTCTTTCAAATTCCTTTTTAGGTAAGGCATTGTATAAAACCATTTTTGCCTCACTATTTTTGGAAAGCTTTTTATTTTGGTCGTCGGTGAGACGATCATGAGAGACGTTGATAACATCAAATAGTCCTAAATACTAAGTCTCAAATTCCCCCGATAATGCTCGTATTTTATATCATTTATATGGATTTACGCTTGTTTTCCTCTATATTTCACTTTCAGGTAAATTACGAGCATTGGAGCTAAAGAGACGTGGATTTGGAGATTTTATAAGAGAATAATGATAGTATGCCCACTATGATGAAGTTACGGCATAACTCCACTCTCACATTATGCCATAACTAATGCGTGACTCGAATGCCATTCGTGAGAATATTACGCGTAACTCCCACCAAGGATTACGCCATAACCCATTAGGTCAAATGAAGTTCCACGCCGCTACAAGCTACGTTGTAAATCCTTCAAAAATTACGGCCTAATCATGACATTGTAAATCAGATTGAAGATACGGCGTAACGCATTCCATGTGTTACGTTGTAACCAGCTATAATTAGAGCATTATTATGGATTTATATAGGTTACGTAACTCTCAACTTAAGTTACACCGTAACTAGATCTCGCCTATAAATACCAGCCCTAAATTCTTCATTTCACATCATTCACCCACACCAAAAGCGAGAACGGCGTGGTAATCAAGGCGATCTTGAGGAGCATACGGAGCCATATCCAGGAGAAATCACTCCCTAACGATAAGCATTAGCGATTATCTTTCTTTTTTATTTTCGATTCATGTATTTCAATATGATAAACATTGAATTGATTGTTTCATTTAATATGATCGGCTAAGCACCTTTGGTGCTAGCCTAGTTATGATTCCTTAACTGTTATGTTTATATTTATATTGCTTCCGTATAATTGTTTCTAGTGTATGCATGCATAGTTTGTTGGTAGCTACCCTTGTTTCGGTATTTTTGAATGGCGGTAGTGTCTAGTTGCTTAGGAGAATTGACCAAATGACCCTAAGTAGGTAGACTGAGTGGGAAGGGTAAGAATTGACCAACTGACGACCCTTCTTCGCTTGTGCGAACTGACCAAATGATCACATGCCGTTTGGATGAACTTAAGAAGTTAGGGATGAGTGTCTAAGATGCTAGCGCCCGGGCACTCATTGTTATGAATCTTGAATGTAGCGGAACTTAATGACTTGGCTTAGGGGACTAAAAACAACTAGACTTTCAAGGGTAGTAGCTTGATCTCCGGTGGAAACCTTTGCTGATAGGTTTGGACGAACTGACCAAATGATGTCATAGCGACCTAAACCCCCACTTGAAGCAATTGGAAGTAATTAGACGTGAAGATAACATGATAGGATGAGTAACTAGGTTAGCACACTTTACTTCTATTGATCACAACCTTTTCCTTTATTTGTTTTCTTTCATTTCTTGTTTTATTAGTTAATTAATCATTTCAACTCTTAAAACCATTAAAAACCAGTGACACCTAGACTTAATTAGAATCCGATCACATAGCTCTTGGGACGACCTCGGTTTTACCAATTACTACACTACACACGATCGGGTACACTGCCGTTAGTGCATAAGGTGGACCATAGGTAAACGAGACACTTATAAATATTAAAACCTGGTCAGTAGAACTTGCATCAAGTTTTTGGCGCCGCTGCCGGGGAATTTTATTAGGGTTTTATTAAGTCTATTTTTAATTTTCTTTATTTTTTTTAATGTCATGATTCAAGACCAGAAGCTCCAAGCCATTTCTGCCTACCCCATTCGGCAATCCGGAAAAACAGTTCCGGACCAAAAAGATTACTCACCAATTCGCATACATAATATTTCCTCATTTTATGAATCTGACCAATCTGATACAGAACCTGAAGTAACTAAGGAAGTTGGTATTGAAGGAATAACTATGGAACAGTATATGGAGCAAACCAACGTAGACTGTCAAAGAACTTTCACGTAGGACTCCGAGATGGGAGAATTCTCCATTCCGGACCAATTTATCCAGGAATTACGCGAGCTACAGTTTTCAAGGGACGAGAATGAAGATTTTCAAAGTCATGTGGAAGAAGTGCTCTACTTGTCTTCCCTTTTTAGCGTCTGAAATATCCCTAGTTATTCTGTTACAGCAAAAAATTTTCCTATGACTCTTACAGGAACTGCCAAAAGGTGGTATAATAGACTCCCTGCCGAATGCAATGGAACATGGGATCAATTAAGAAGGGAGCTCGTCCAATAGTTTTTCCCTCCTTCAAAGATTGCTAAACTTCTCGGTAAAATCCATCAGTTCGTTCAAGAGAGAGAAGAAACATTGTATCAAGCATGGGAAAGATACAATGAGCTGCTTTATCGCTGCCCTACTCATGACATGAATAAGCACCAAATTGTCTATGTTTTCTATAGAGGGATGAATGCAGAGACCCGTGAACTTCTCGATTCTCCTAGACCTATTCCAAGCATGGCACCCGACCAAGCTTTGGAATATATTCGACGGATATCTGAACTTTGCTATAAATGGCATGTGGAAACCGGCTATGGACCAAAAGATAATTTCGAACACAAGGTGATGAAAACATTAACCAAGAGGGAAAATGACTACGGTGCAATGTTTGAAAAGCGAAGACTGGAAAGGGCTAGTGAAAGTGAAGCTTGTAGGGTAGAAAAAGTAAAAAGTGTATTTGGGGCCAAGGTTGAAAATAGCTTGGAAAGGATGATTCTTGATCACATTGAAGAATCAAAGGAACGTGACGAAAGGATAGAAAAAATGATGAGAAAATTCGTAGAGAGTACGGTATCTTCTCTTAAGATTCATGAAGACCGGATCAAGGGCTTGGAAAATAATGTGGACTTATGCTTAAAAGCCATTACAGACTATCTTGTTGCATGGGATGAAGAAATTGTCAATTCGGTTGAAACAGTTTCTGAGGAGCCAACTACCTTCTCTGAGAAGGTCAAAAGAATAATTTTCAAGGAGAAACTCTTACTTCATGATATTGGAGATCTTCCGGTAAACATCCCTCTAATTAATTCCATTAGAACTAATCCTAACAATGTTTTGCAGGAATTAAGTAATGAGAAAAATGATCTCAATGAGACAGTTCGACTAAACGAAAGATGTTCAGCAATTCTAAGAAATGAACTGCCACAAAAAGAAAAAGATCTAGGTTTCTTCACTCTCCATTTCTTGATTAGGAATCTTAACATGTGTAACGCCTTAGCTGATCTTGGAGCAAGCATTAGCATAATGCCTCGTTCAATGTTCTTACGCAAGGGAATCGGAAATCTTAAGCCGACAAAAATGAAAATAGAAATGGCTGATCGATTCATGCAATAACCTTTGGGGATTGTAGAAAACGATTGGTAAAGATCAACAAGTTCCTCTTCCGGTGGATTTCGTTATCCCGGATATTCCGAAGATAACAGGATACCTATCATTCTAGGTAGACCCATGCTCGCCATCGCCTTACGAAAGTTGATGTCTTTGCTCGAAAGATGACACTTGAAGCTAATGGGAAATTGCTACATTCGGATCTAATGAACTTCGTCCATCCTCAAAAGGTTTCATAATTGACCCTATCGGCGATTTTGGTGATACGTTGGAAGAATTTCTAAGTGATGCCCTAAAGACCATTTCAAATCTTGGCGATATCGCTCGGAAAAGATTTTGATGTGTTTGTTAACTTTGAAGAAGAAGATGGTTTGGGAATCGGTCCGACGATTTTCTAGTGACATCGACATGGTCCATTGACACAAGCAATTCGAGGATACTTTTCACGATCGACAAACCTAAGTTTCGAGATGGGAACTCGAATCCATCATAGGAACCCCTATAACCTAAAATTTTCATGTAAGATTGGGTTCATTGACTTCCATCTCTTCATCGACACAAATTCCCCGGTAAACATCATATCGAAGGAATGTTACAACCAAGTTATGGTAAAAGAACTGGAGTATAAAGGGAACAAATTTCTGGGGATTGCAACAAATGTTCATGTCTTTGTTGGAACACATTCATTCTTGGTCGATTTTGTGGTATTAGATGACACTAGCGAGTTCGTGGAGGATGGACTCAGCAGGGTAATTTTCGGGAAACCCTTTCAAGAATTATATGGGCTAGATAAGAATGAAAAGGAAGGGCTAGTGTGGTTAAATATTGGCGATGATAAAACAGTTTTTAGAAAGCCAAGAACTGTTAAGAACTTTAAGAGTTGGACAAAGAAATAATTAAGCCATGCTCGGCAACTACTTGACATAAGTGACAAAGATATGGCCAAGGGGATTGACCACCCGTACCAAAAGATCAAATTTTTTTATTTGGGGTGCTTAGAGCTTGGTGCGGACTATAAACAGGATGAGAATCTCATCAGTTGGATTCAATGTGGGGATTGTCATATCCACGAAATGACAAACAAACATTTCTATCCCATGGCCTTGACTCTAACTTAGAGACTCGTTAATAAAGAAAAGTGTTTTTTCGGGAGACAAACCGAATTATCCCTTTTATTTCTTTTGTTTCTATTTCTGTTGGGTTTTGTGTTTTAACCATTTTTGCAGGAAACGGAGAAGATTGCAGCAGCAGCTAAAATGGGTACAAGGTCTGTCCATCAGTTACGGCATAACTCATCCCCATGATTACGCCGTAACACAACTTCAGTAGCGATCCTCCCAGAGCATTACTGATTACGGCGTAATCCCATGCAATGGTTACGCCGTAGCTAAACTCAAGTAGCGTATGCCAGGTTTTGCCATAATTACGGCGTAACTTCTTCTAGGAGTTACGACGTAACTATCCCCAGTATTAATTCTTTCTCTTTAAATACGATAACCTTGTATTAGTTTTCAAATGACCTTTTGGGTATGTTCCCTGTAAGCCCTCACGAGACTACACTCGTCCACTTGGGACACCAAGTGGTTTAAAAGGCTTGTTGCATACGCTAAATGCAATCGTGATTCCTACGAACGTGAGTTAGATTTCTTTTCGTTTTTCTTTTTGCTTTTTTAGAATTATGCTTGTTGGTAGTGTGATTTCAATGAAATGAAGTTTCCTCGTGGATGCTTAAGTGAAGGCACGATCCTTTTCGTGGGCCTTCTTTCTTTTTAGGAGCGAATTTCAGGGAAGTTCTCGCTCTAATTCTACTTTCTCTTCACCTTTATTTAAACGTTTAGTACAAAAGGGACTTTGTACATTTCAAGTGGGGGACGGAGTAGAATTATCTATTGAACTTTAGTTTGCCATCGTTTTACTAGTTTATTTTGAAAAATTATGCCATTTTAAGTATTTTGACATGTTTTTCTTAACCTAACTAGATTAGACCTTAGCCGAGCACATTATAACCCTTGATACTATATGGTGAGATTAGCCTTATCCATTTCCAAATATTTACCCCAAATCCACCAAATTATGAGTGTGCCGGTACCTTGTAAACTTTAGAACTTGGCCTTTGCATCATTTCAAGACCATAGACGAGGTATGTTGAGTTAGCTTAATGTATTTGGATTATTCACTTTAAGAAGGCAATATTATAGGATTATCACCCAAACAGCCTATCCTTGTGTGTCTATCGATTAGTCACCTCGACTTCTCGACCCCCATGTTAAACCCTTTGTTGCACTCACCTTTAGTGCAAGATACCCCTAGATACACCCGTCTCGAGCCATTCCTTTCATTTTGTTCACCCAATATATTGTTTCGATACACCCATACACCTTAGCCCACCGTAGTCTTAATTTATGATCGGAAGTCATTGTTTGCCTAAGTTCAAGGTTCAAGTGGAAAGGTTCTGGAATCACGCTTTCATCAAAGACATATATTTGAAGATCATTGAAGACCCCCCAAATTCTCATATTGTTCATTTCAAGTAGGGGGGATGTTATGTTTAGTTGTGTTTATAAAAAAATTATTGTTATTTGTTGATTGTAAAAGTGCAAAATTATAAGCACTATGTTTAAGAGCTCATCATAGATTTAGTATCGAGGAGGCCACCTCGGTCACAATTGAATAATGAAGTTGGCAATCATTGCGCCAATAGTTGAAGAAGAAGTAATGTGCCCATCATGACGTCCTCTAATGGCACATCTACTTGGTATATCATGATCCGGTTCCTTAGCCTTGAAACTTGAACTTTGGATGAACGGTAAGCGGTGATGACTTGGTTATAGGTTTAGACTATTTGCTTGTTATATTTACTTTACACAAAATATCTCATGTCTTATCCTACCATTTAGTCATGAAGCGTGTCTAGGTGATAAAGCGAGCAATCTTTGGTGTCTTGACCATGGATTTGGTCATGTATCATTGATTTTGTCCACTTCGCCGTGACATGTTAGTAATGACGATTCACCCTTAACCTTTGTCGTGTCTACCCATATTGCCTTCGAGAATTTTTTAGTCCTTAACTCTAGTGGTGGAGATTTGTGTAACCACCAAGCTTATGATAGAATACATGCTATGACTGTGCTTTCAGTGATCACCCTGAAATTGAAACTTAGAATAGTTGAGAGATTTGAGTGTTTTGTTCCTATTTTGTGAGGTGTTCGACTTTGTTTTATTCTAGTATAAGGGATTTTTAAACTTATATTTTCCAGGTAATGGGAGATATCTTTTTAGAAATTTATCTAATAAGGTCTACTTGATGGCAAGTAGAGTTCAAGTGGGGGGATATTTGATAACATCAAATAGTCCTGAATATTAAATGTCAATTTCCCCCGATAATGCTCGTATTTTATATCATTTGTATGGATTTACGCTTGTTTTCCTCTATATTTCACTTTCAGGTAAATTACGAGCATTGGAGCTAAAGAGATGCGGATTTAGAGATTTTATAAGAGAATAATGATAGTATGCCCACTGTGATGAAGTTACGGCGTAACTCCATTCTCACATTACGCCGTAACTAATACGTGACTCAGAAAGCCAGCTCAGCAGAATATTATGGCGTAACTCCCACCAAGGATTACGCCGTAACCCATTAGGTCAAATGAAATTCCACTCCGCTACAAGGTACGCCGTAACTACTTCCAACGATTATGGCGTAATCATGACATTGTAACCTGTATTGAAGATACGGTGTAACTCATTCCATGTGTTACGCCGTAACCAGCTATAATGAGAGCATTATTATGGATTTATATAGGTTATGGCGTAACTCTCAACTTAAGTTACGCCGTAACTAGATCTCGCCTATAAATACCAGCCCAAAATTCTGCATTTCACATTATTCACTCCATACCAAAAACCAGAGAACGTGAGTAGGGGACTGAAGGCAGATCTTGAGGAGCATACGGAGCCATCTCCAAGGGAGAAATCACTCCCTAACGATAAGCATTAGCGATTATCTTTCTTTTTTACTTTCGATTAATGTATTTGTGACAACTCGTACTTTCAGGTCATTTCTCAAATTTACTATTAATCTCGGGAATTTACTATTCACCGGTTACTATTCAAAATTTTACTATTCACCGTTTTCGAAGTTTAAGTAATATTCTAAGAACGTATTTCAAAATTTACTATTCACGAAACACTATTCATTTCCGGAGAAAATCACTATTTAAGTTTCACTATTTCATCATTTTTCGTAAACTAGGTTTATTTAGTATCAAATTCGCAGAACCTTAATGGTTTAGTGCGAATTCATGAACATATCATCAAGGACATTTCATATAGACTAGGTTTAGTCTACATTTCATTGGCATCATTATCATCATATTAGTTCATGCATGGTTTTGCATCTTACCTTAAACGCGTAATTTTCATATTAAATAAACGCTATCGCGTAATTAATTATTTTGAACATTTGATCCGTTACTTCAAAAATTATCTCAATATATTTTTATACTCATAGTAAGTTTATAAAAATATTATTATTAGTTTACCAGTGTTTTAAATTTATTTCGTATATAAATTGTTATATTTATATAATTACTGACGGTTTAAGTAAATTCAACACGATAATTGTTATTTCACTCAAATTTTGCAAAAATGTATTTTTATAATTTTTATGACTTCAATAAATCTATTTTGATTCGTTAAAATTTATTTTTAGCTAACACTACCCTAAATGCTTAAATAAATACACAAGTTACTAATTACCTTTAAATATCTACACCTTCATCCTAAACTTGTACATTTAAATTATTACAAAATACACAACTCTTTTATTTCTTTTAAGTTGTCGACCAACAAGGTGACTCACACTCTTTTGATACTAAATATCTTGCACTTATATTAATTTTATACATACAACACATAGATACTCAATCTCAAAGTGTGAAATAAATTTTTCTCCCTTCTTCCTTTTTCATCCATAACCGGCCAAGGGAAGATAACAAACAAGGAGTGCTAAATTTTTTCAAGACAAGTAAATTCACAACCTTAGCATACTCTTAAACAAGGTTTTGAAATAAAAACCTAGGGTGTTAGGATTAACCTTGTTCATTTAACCTCATCAAGTAACTAGTAAGCATTTCATGATTTTTATTACTTTTTCTTATTCATATTTATGTTATTTCATCATTTTTGCAAGAAAACATGCAAGTTATATGGATGTCTATACCACTTTTATTGTTTTTAAGTGCTATATATATATGATCATCCTATAAATTATCCCTTGAAACATATCACTTTTGGTGATTCCTAGGAACCCATGACACCCTAAGAAGGTGTATGGTAGGATTAGAATAGCTTCGGAGTTGTTTTGAATTGGTTGGAATAGGTTTGGCGCAAGAAAAACTCATTTCGACAACTTTAGTTAATGGTCTGATCTTATTTTGAAATTCTGGAATTCTCGACAGTAGGTAAAAATTTTTGGGCTAGATATTTGGAAAATACACTTTAAAATGAAAACGTGGCCGCTTGAACGGATTAAAACGGAGCTATAACGAAGAAGTTATGAATTTTTCAAGTTAGGCGACGAAAACTATTTGTTTCAGAAAATTCAGCACGTATTCTCAACTTTTACGAGTCAAAATGAGTCTTAAGCGTTATAAATTGTGTCGACTTATCAAAAATATATTAGTATACTTTGATACGAAGCTAAGGACATATAAAACGAGAAAACGGACTTGTAACGAGTAAATTACGCGATAAACAAAGTTGCCGTAACGTTATTCTATTAGCAAAATTTATATATTTTCTATTAAACACATACTACGGCAACGAGGGACCATGTTGAGGGTCGTTTTTAACAATGACGGAGTATTTTTTGTAAAATAATGTCTTCTAGTAAAAGTAAGTTCGCCTAGCCTATTTTCTAAAATGTCCAACCGTTTGTCAAGCGGAGTTGTAACGAATGAAATATAGTCACTTACACTTTGCCGAAAACCACCCTTAAACTATATTTTTGGCTACAAGTACCATACTTTACCTATATTTTTCTCTATGATCGAGACCTCTAGGATGAAAACTTAAATGCTAAAACTCGAGATAATGATACAAGCTTCCCAAAACCGTTGAGTTCGTTTCCTAACACTCGACGTGCACCATTTTACGACTAGCTTTTTGAGGCCGTTTAGTCACTTTCATGAAAATTTCAACGACATTATTTTCTGATTTAAAAGTTATAATTTCATAATAAATCACTAAATGATTATCATAGGATGTCATTTCAACGTAAATACATGTAAAGTAATTTAAAAATGGTCAAGACGTTATAAGATTACTTTTCGACGATAAACGTTATTTTCAAAATTCACAAGTGGTATAGATATCATACGAATTGCATGCATAACACTACATCATGACTTATTATATATCATATCATTCATCATAGGTCGCAGTTAGAGATTGCGCCTCATTTCGGTGTACTCACTTTTGCCATCGCATCATTGTCCAAGTGAGTTCTATAGCCCCATTTTCAATTGTTTTAATGCTTTAATTCAACTCTTTGGGGGAGATACATGCTCAACAACTTTTATGACAATCATGATTATTTGCAAACTATGTGTTTATCCGAACTGAATGTTTAGTCATACGAAGTAACAGTATTGCCATACTTAGAATTTCTATATCATAAATCATTGAACTAATGGTCTTGGTATAACATTGAACTAATGGTCTTGGTATATTCATTGAGCTAATGGTCTTGGTATAACATTGCACTAATGGTCTTGGTATAATCATTGAACTAATGGTCTTGGTAGAATCATTGAACTAATGGTCTTGGAACGAATTGAAACAACACTCATATGTGTTATATCAAGTAACTATTGATACATTAAGTTATGCATTTTTTTGTGAATTCATTTGACGATGTGTGTTTGAACATAAACTATACACCTTTTGGCAGTGGGTTGTGAACACACAGGTTGCAAGTTTTGTATGGGCGGAACTTGGAACTGAGTGGATTTACAATGCCTTTGCTGCATAAACGATTTTGAAAGGCTTTACATTTCAACGCAAACTCTATGAACTCACTTAACCTTTGTCATGGCATGCATAAGGCATTATCATAGAGTCGCGGTGACGACGCTCTTGACACTTTTAGCATGTTTTATCTCGGTATCTAAGGCATATTCATCATGGCATGCATAAGGCATTATCATAGAGTCGCGGTGACGACGCTGCCTCACTGGGATTTATACACTTTAAAACATCGTTTGAATTGTAGCAAACTTATTTCCGCACAATTTGATTTTCATTTGGGACCTATACTTTGTAAACTCGATTGTTTTATTAAATCAAACGATGTTCTTTTCAAACGACACTTTAGGTCGCTCAATATAATGTGATTGTGATATTAGACAACAACCCCGTGAATTCCATTCCACCGCAAAATAGGGTAATTTGGGGTGTGACACCGATTTCAATATGATAAACATTGAATTGATTGTTTCATTTAATATGATCGGCTACACCTTTGGTGCTAGCCTAGTTATGATTCCTTAATTGTTATGTTTATGTTTACATTGCTTTCATATAATTGTTTCTAGTGTATGCATGCATAGTTTGTTGGTAGCTATCTCTCGTATAAATGAAATATAACAATATAGGAAATGGAAGATAAACACTCATTAACCGGTCCTAGTACATAGACTACCATAGGCTTGAGAATAGATCAAACCTCCATCGCTTTGGCGAAGCACCTAGGAAAGACTATCAAAGAGGTCTTTTAAAGGGTTGTAACGTTAGGCTTTCGGTAGGGAAATAAGGGTTTGGTGGGATAGGCTATTTAGTGGTGGTAAGTCAAAAATCTTTATGTTAGCGCATATGAAGAATGGCGTTGCTAAGCCAAGACTCGACACTCTAAACTCTAGATAACCGAAATAAACAAACATAAATTAAAAGATAGATGTAGGATGGTAGCCGTATTTTTTTTTTTTTTTTTTTTTAATCACTTTATTTTTTTCTTTTCTCTTTTCTATTTTTTTTTTTTTTTTTTTTTTTTTTTTTTTTTTTTTTTTTTTTATACACTTTTAATCTACCATCCTCTAAGATAACATCAAAATACTAGGGATTCTGAGGACATCCCTACACTTGAGTTTTTATTATTCTAACACTAATTTGACCCGATTTGAAAAGATCAAAACACTTGGGGTACATTATTACGTAAACAAAGGAATTTGAATTTAACGTTCCCTTCCGTCATTTCATAAACTTTAACTTTTCCATGAATCCCAATCATCCCAAAGCGTATACAAAGGATATGACTCGACTTAGCAACTTATGCAAGCAACTAGATAATTGAACTAAGGGTTTGGGGTGATAACAAATAATTGCACTAAAGTGAGTGCATAAGGGTTAGGCTAAGGCGATTTGGGTGTATATTTGGGGTGGGGTGTAAACAATGCTCTTCATTGATATTCGGAAAAACCGAAATATCACGAGAACCCGAAAAGGATAGGCTCGAGGGGTTAACTAGGGTATCGTGTACTAAAAATGAGTACAACGCAAAGGGTGTGGGAATTACTCAACCGAAGTGGAAGAAGTAATTATATTACGTATCAAACAAGGGTTTATCCTAATGCCTCTTATCATTTAGTTATTCCTAACTACACAAGTGTAGCCTCACTTGCGATCTCGGAATGCATCACAAAACAAGTTCTAGAATCTATTATACTACCGGTTCATACTCTAAGCATTAAAGATGAATGCTTAATTCCTACTAATCTAAGGCGATCCTCACATTTGGGTGGAATTTGGGTGGTAAGGGTTTTTGTGCTAGTCATGCAACTTCCTATCCGTGAGACGCTTTTGTTAAGACTAATGGCCCACTCCTATATGTCATAAAAATTTTAAATTTGGTGCCAAAATTACCCTAACCGACATTTCTCATGGTTTATTACACAATCACAATTGACAAAGCAAATAGTCAAGGATAAGCATAGTTTCAAAGTTCCGTTTATTTTCCCTCCTACACTTAAACCCAACATTGTCCCCAATGTTCCCAGAAATATCAAAGATATGATAAAGAAGGTAATTAAAAGCGAAAGAAACTAATACTCCCCGATTAGCTCGGTAGGATCCGTGTAAAGTGGTGGTTAAATTCTTTTCAAGAAGAATTATTGCGTGAAAAGCTCCTTCCAATCTTATGTAACTTCTTGACAAACTAAACCGCACACTTGAAGAAAACAAACGAAACCTTCGTAAAATCGGCGGTAATAATATATATAAGACTCGATTTAAACTAGGATATAATGCTTGTGGAATGAATGTTTACAATTTCTTAGAAAATTAAGACACGGAAAATTCCAAAATTTATAAGTAGCTCGAAAACGAAAAAGTAATCGATGTTTTACTCCTTCACGCCGTCGGTTTCAATCTGACGCCATCAGTTATCCCGACAAAAAGCGTCTGCGATTTTCGGAAAAATTTCGGAAAATTTACATCTTTAGAATCGAAAAATTTCGCAAAACATTCATTATGACTCGATACAAGCATTTGACTCGAACAAACAAACATATATATCTTTTAATTAATTGTTATTCTCATGTTTACGTTTCTTTTGAAACGTGTGTAATCCTCCCTACACTTATCCCTTATGTAAAATACCTTTATATGTAATTAAGACGGTTAAAACAAAATAAAGCATTTTTACAAATTTAAACATGAGGATAAACAATTAATAAAAGATATATGACACTAATAAGCAAACAATTAAGCATGGGTTGCCTCCCACAAGCGCTTTTCTTTATTAAAGAGTCTTGTAGCTAGACTCGTAGTCGTGTTCCTACGTTGCCTCACATTCTCTCGTGCTCATACTTAAGCCATTCCAACGCTCTTTCATTCTTTTGTAATCATCTCCTAATTCAAGGCATTTTTGTAATATCGCTTAGTTTTCTCATATGGGTACCTAAGCCCACCGCTTATCCCTTTCACTAAGCAATGGAATAGGGGTCATTCTATTACAAACTTGATGTCCTTGTGTTTAAACCTAGGATGAGCGTGGCATTTGGTAGATGAAATCTTGACCTCATCCGAGAATGTAATTAGACCATCAATCATCCGTTCATTCAACCTAGTCAATTTTTTAAAGGTTTTCCAAAATTACTTGAGTGAGGTCCTTATCTATAAATTCTCCTAAGTCTTCTAAGACCATGAATTCAACCAAATAAGCAAAACTTCCAACAAACACGTGCAAATAAATGATCGCTTGACAACATTGTTCCCTTGATAAGTTAAGCGATTGACCTTGATTTTGTTGTATAGGTCCCTTGAGATTAAGTTTAAAGGTAAGAATGAATTCAAATAAGCATCGAACCCTTCTAGTCCTATTTTGCAAGGGAATTGCATGTTAAAGGGGCCATCTTTCTCAATCCTACACCTAGGGTCAAAACATTGGGAGGGGTCTTCCTTAATGACCTCTCCGCTATCAAGTGCCTCACCATAATCAAATTCTTCATCAGAATCAGAGTAGTAAAAAGGACTTTGTTGTTGCCAATTTATCTCATTATGCCCTAGGTGATTACCAAAATGGTGAGTAGGTGAAGGGTTTTGTGGGATTGCATTCTCAATCTCGGGATTGGGAACGGGTAGAGTGAAGAATCTTCGACGGAAGATACGGATCATGGTGAGTGATGGTTTTACGAACGAGGTCACGAAGAAGGGGATAGACTAAGAGAAATCTAAAATGAGAAAAGTTTACTTGATAGGAATCAAGCAAAGAAACCTAAGCGAGGTGGACTACTAACTAGCTATTCTATTCCGGCAGCCGCGCCAAAAACTTGATAACGCTACACGCCGTTCGGGGTCAAGGAAACTTCCTTTTCTTGAGCAAGTTTTATAACACCCTAGCAAAGTGAACCTAATCGTTGTAGTGTAGTAATTAGGGTAAGCCACGGGTATTGATATCGTTCTCTAGGGGAATAGGAATGCTAGTAGGAGTTACTACGCTAAGGTTAAGGTTGAGGAAGATTATTTTTATCTTTTATATTTTATGAAAATGGAAAAGTACGAATCTCGGGTATTGGATTTGGGGGTTGGTATTTCACCGATTACTCTACTATTATCTAATTATCTAAACTAAGGTTGTGGGAGTCTATGTCTAATTAATGTGCTCGTATGATAGTTTAAAGATGTGTTTACTTAGTTTGTATTACTCCTTAATTATCTCCTATTGATGGTTGAGTGTCACGTCTTATTCCTAGTTGCGTTGTGTTTCTAAAGTTGTAGGTATGCGTTTCTCCCTAACTCTTTGAAATTACCAAAGGGTCTTGTCTACAAATCCACGTAGAGATTATAGACTCTACTCTAAGGCACTCTTCGGATGTTTTAGCCTACAATCACTCGTGTAATCATACTCTAAGGTTCACAAAGATGAATCAAGCATTAAGTACACAACGAATGACCTATCGCATTACTAGATCATTAGTCAACTAAGATAAGAAACAACCAATCAATATTCAATAATTAAGTTTCATACTTCCTAAGCAAACACACAAATAAATTAGCCGGACATGGAGAACATGCAAGCATACACACAAATAATCAAAGACATAATTGAATTAATGAAGCAAAGACTTATCTTGGTGTAAGATAGGGTTAAAACCCTAAAATATGTACAAGACACCTTAGGTTCGGTTTTAGGTTTTACCCAAAGACTCTCCACACAAAGACCGAAAAATTCGGATTCTATATAAGATTACAGTTGCTGCGGCGCACCTTATGTTTAGTGACGCCGTGTCGCCGCTCATTGGGGTTTCGCTCGCCACGTTAACCTTGCGACGGCGTCACCTTATGTCCGTGACGCCGTCCTCTTCGATTCGACGTCGTCGGATCGCATCTAGTGCCCGAGTAGCGACGGCCTACTCTTTCACAACTAGACGCCGTCTCTTGAAAACACGAGTTTTGCGTTCGACCGTCACAATAATTCTCCGACGGCGTCGCAAATAGAACCGGCGCCGTCGCCTTCACATTCGGCGACTGTGAGTGTCGATTTCGACTTTGGCCATTTTCTTCATATATTCGCCTTTCTGTCCAAATAAGCGTCATTCCAAAGACATTTTGCCTTCACGAGACCTAAAAGTGAAAAGGAACGATATTAAGCAATAACGGATACAAAGTGGTCAAATAAGGACTTAAACGACCCTCTTATGAATGGCGGTAGTGTCTAGTTGCTTAGGAGAATTGACCAACCTGACCTAAGTAGGTAGACGAGTCGGAAGGGTAAGAATTGACCAATCGACGACCCTTCTTCGCTTGTGAGCAGACCAAATGATCACATGCCGTTTGGATGAACTTAAGAAGTTAGGGATGAGTGTCTAAGATGCTAGCGCCCGGGCACTCATTGTTATGAATCTTGCATGTAGCGGAACTTAATGACTTGGCTTAGAGGACTAAAAACAACTGGACTTTCAAGGGTAGTAGCTTGATCTCCGGTGGAAACCTTTGCTGATAGGTTAGGACGAACTGACCAAATGCTGTCCTAGCGACCTAAACTCACAATTGAAGCAATTGGAAGTAATTAGACGTGAACATAACTTGATATGATGAGTAACTAGGTTAGCACACTTTACCTCTATTGATCACAACCTTTGCCTTTATTTGATTTCTTTCATTTCTTGTCTTATTAGTTAATTAATCATTTCAAACCTTAAAACCATTAAAAACCAGTGACACCTAGACTTAATTAGAATCCGCTCACATAGCTCTTGGGACGACCTCGGTTTTACCGACACTACACTACACACGATCGGGTACACCGCCTGTTAGTGCATAAGGTCGACCATAGGTAAACGAGACACTTATAAATATTAAAACTCGTTAGTAAAACGCATGACGATGTTTACTTGTTGCGCTTTATCATCTTTTGAAGTAGCTTGAAAATCACCTTCAACAATAATATATCAAAGATCAATTTATTTTGATTTCACATAAGTTTCAAATCTATTTTTCCAATAAATAAAACCATTAGTTTCAAGTAGTGGAAAAATCATTGCGATCGAAAATTTTTTAAAATACAATTTACTTTAAAACTTTTGTAAACCTTGCTCTTGATGCCAATTGTGGAAAACTAGAAGGGGGGGAGGGGTTGTATAGTTTTACCGATTTTAATTTAAGTTTTAAAGATTTAGATTCGATCTTACGTTAATTCGTTTGGATGGATAGATAGTATAAAGCAATAAGTAAAGTAAATAATGTAAGCAAGTAAAGTAAAGGATAGAGAGTAGCGACAGAAGTGATTTATAGTGGTTTGGCTACAAGGACACCTTCCTTCCCTACTCCACTCCCCAAGTTCCCTACTCGAGAGTTCAAGCACTATGTCAACAAGCTCCTTCAACACGGCGAAGAAGCCTCACAACGTCGCTTACACTTTTTCTAGTACAAAGCTAAATACTGAGTCCTTAGCACGGGCAGACCAAACCAACACAACTATTACACAACAACTATGTGAAATATGAAATACAAGATCTTGCTACAGAAATCTTGTGGATGAACAAATCAATCAAGGACCCTTTGCTTAGATGACTTGTAGTGTATCGTGATTTCGCCTTTGAGAAGGACCTATATGAGAATCACAATAAAAGAAAGAAGAAGTACTAGATTGATCAAGTGATCAGAGATTAGAAGAGTGAGATAATATATGACAGAGTTGTAAGAAGAAGGGTGAGTATCAATGAATAAATTGCTCACTTTTATAGGCACAAAAGCTTACTGTAGGCCGGTTCTGGCGGATCCGTCCAGTGCAATCCTAGGGATCCGGCAAACTTGGTTGTACCAGTCCGGATTTTGGGTTGCAAACCGGGTTATGGGTTATGGGTATGAGCCATGGGTACCAAACAAGATACAATGTATCTAGAAAATGGGTCATGGGTCTTGGGTCATGGGTTATGGACATTGGGTCATGGGTCATGGATAATACCCAACATGATTTCATGCATGATGTCATGCAATGGGTCATGGGTCTTGGATATTACCCATCCTATTACATAAACTATTACAACAAATGAATTATTACAACATTTTATGTGAATGACCAAATGTATATACTTTACAAAAATAACATGTATTCTTATAATTTTACTTATGATAACTTTATATTTGTTATCAACAAAACACAACGAGATCGCTAAATATGAATAAACGTTTTTACGGTTTATTTGTATTAACACTCTTTTTCTTTGAAGTGACTAATGTCAAAAGTTTATAACAAGTTTCACCGAGATATAATATCCGATTTAATAATTAAAATTTATGTTTACAGGTTTTTGTTTCATATAGTTAGAAGGGTGACAACTTTCTAATTAAGTTGTCATAGTAAAATATACTATTTTACTTTGTTTTTGAAGCCTTGTTTATTTTTAAAATTCGTTTCGTATGTATGATGCAATAATATATCCCATGTCGTGTTTGGTATTGCACAAGTTGAGTGAAATGAATACGTCGCGTGTTTTATGGCATCACCGAGAATCGTGTTGTGTGAGGCGAGTTGTATGTGACAAAAATGAGTCGAATGAAAGGGAATTTAATTCGAGGAAGTTTGTGAACTCGCGCAATCCAAAGCCCCGGGTGGGCTATTTAAAAACCAAACAGACCCTATTACAATTTGGGCTTCGACCCAGTTGTACACACACACACTATTATTACTCTCTCTTGGGTTGGGACAACAGCACGAGACAACAGCACGAATAAACCAAAGAAGTAATTAAGCCTAATAAGATAGAAGGTAAACTGAAACTACACATAAGCCGAATACAGTTTTAGCCAATACCAGGTTTTAATTAACTTGTTTCCTCATGTCTTTACCACACGAACCAACAACAACAACTAACAAGAACTAATCAATTTATCCCACTGTTTTGGTCACGTTCAATCGGATTCACAAGTCAATTAATAACTTTATTAAATTAACAAAGTGTATATTAAAGATAGTAACAAAATCCCTTACAAAGTAATGGTGATGATGGGTTGAAAGGAGATGAAAACCGAATCCAGAACACAAGTGAACACGAACGATTCTTGAACCAAACTTGAATACAAGGACAAATTACACTCGGATTGGACTAATTACAACTCGAATTAGCCAAAACTCAAATAAATTTTGAAAAGCCCTAAGTATTACAACCCTAATTTTGTGAGTGTGTGTGATGAGTGAGTGAAATCTGTGAGAAATCCATTCCTATTTATGGGTGAACAAATGGAAAGTTTGGATTCTTCTTTCTTGGTCTTCAAATGGATGAGATCTATTCTTGGCTGCCATAAACTCGTGATTGTCTAGGGAGAAGTAGATCCGAGAGAGGAAGGTTGATGGTGATGTTTATGGCGTTGACTAGAGAGAGTATGGAGGAAACTACCTTTCCTTTGTTTGTTGGTGGAAAGAGGCGAAAATAAGGAGACAGAGAGAAAGTAACGGAAGCGGTGGGGGTAGTTCAGGATTTTATTTGTTTTTGTATTATTATTAGATAATGTATAATCTGTACCCCATGTTCCGTCGTGTCTCCATGTAATTTTACCTTCCTGATACCCGTAAAACATAAAAAATATATTTTTAGTAACGTTTTCACAAGCGCAACAATATGGTATTATTATTACGTAGAGATTAGATTATGGTGGTATGGTTTTCTGAAATCTCGAGATAATCTCTCGTTTTTGTTCTTAAATCCTTAGTAAGTGTTAAAGAGTGTTCAATACACTTTTCTTAGTATAAATTATTAGTTTTGTATGTTACTGTGTTCTGCAGTGTGAGGGATAACTTCCTAAAATAATTTTATAAGCTCATGTATGCTTTAAGTTATCAACTAGGCAATTATTAAATGTTGAGTGGAGACTTTCCATGTGTGTGGTTTCGTGTTTTCGATGAAACGAGATGACCTCTCGTTTTTGGAATTTTAAATATCCTCAACTGTTAGAGAATAACCGATTTGCATTTTTTGACATAATAAATAGTATTATAATAATCCGGAAATTTACGGGTTGTTATACAAGTGCACGTGTACCTTACTTCCAGTTTGCTTCTAGTTTAGATATCACTGTTCTCTTGTAACTACTAACAGTGTATCTCCCTAGTATATAAAGGGAGGTTAATAGTAGTGATAAGCAATCAATTCCACCACTAGAAACTTCCTCCTCTTCTAAGTGGAATCTTCCTCTTTATAACTTGAAAAGTAATATTTGTCATTGCCAGGGATAGTATTCCGCAACTATCCCTCGTAAAGCCTTCACCTTAACAACTAAGTGAGATTGATACTATCGTAATGTACAAATGGGTATTATTAGTTGACTCAGGTCTAGATTGTGTAGATTTGCTCTTATTTCTAATGAACATCGGTTATTTTCATTCGCTCAAACTCTTGTTCATACGTTTCATGATGTTGCACAAAAAATATCGGGACCAACACATACTTAATTAATCATGCATAACCAATGGTACATACATATCTTATGTACACCAGCAAACACGAACACTGATCTTCTTCTTTTCTCCTTGCTTTTTGCATCCCACCAAAAGCTCAGAAACAACCATTTCACAAACTCTAATATCAGAATATGATCAATCCAACCAGTGTCCACACTACCACTCAGACAAACCATATAGATGCTAGGCTTGAGTGTACTACGTTACACGTACAAGAGAATGAGAAAAACACGGTAACACGAACACTCAAAGTATGATTGTGTTTGGTATGGGGTGCGGTTGTACAGAGAGAGACAGAAGGAGGGTTTTATGGTTTGTAATTTCATTTTGAATCTAATTTATTTGAACAATATTTATATCAACTTTATAATTTATTTAATAAGTTTAAGATAAAATACTAAATATAGACTAGATAATTACTATATTTAAATAAGAGATAAACACCTAATTTAAATAATATAATTACTTTAATTAAAATGATAATTATCTTGTCAAACAAGATAAATATCATTCCTCATACTTTTCACAAGCCCAACCGAAAACCCTATGAAGGGCCGGTCATGCATAGGCCTCACAATGGCTCACCAGGCTTCTATGTTCAGTCCAACTTAATTAAATGTTCATTTTCACCAATCTTAATTAAGCCCAAATGCTAATTAAACTTACTACGTAAATAAACCATTTAATATTTTTTTACAATAAACTATGATATATATATGTACAATACATATATATTATCCAGGGTTCTCGCGTTATATATGTGTAACCCTTAGGTCTCATAAGAAAATGACCAATATAAGTTTGTAGTTTTCATCATGCACCCATAATACCACAACAACATGCATAATAAATAGAAGTCCCTACTATAGCTACATAAAAGACCCCATATAAATTATGGGAGGGCAAAGTTTTGTATTTATCACAATTAAACATTTGGGGATGTGATGTGCATGTCAAAAGGCATGCATGTGACAAACTTGAATCTAAGACGTACAAGTGCGTGTTTGTGGGGTTTCATAAGGATATGAAAGGATATTATTACTATTTATCAATTGACAACAAAGTTTTTGTTGGTCGAGGTAGTATTTTTCTTAAGGAGGATTTCCTCCATAAGGATGTAAATAGAGATATAGATTTACTAAATCATGTAGATGAGGAACAAACACAAGAGTCTGTAGAGGAAGGGAGTCAACAGATGATTAGGAAAGCCTAACAGAGAGCAGTTGGAGTTGTTAATGAAATACCAAATCTTCAAGGACACGTTATGAGCCTGATATACAGTGGCGGATCCAGGATTTTAGAGGGCGAGGGGCAAAATTTTTTTTTTTTTGATAAAATTTATGATGAACTTTAATAAAAGGGTCATAATTTTTTTTTTTTTACACTAAAAACTAATATTTTTTTAAATTAAGATAGACATATAAGGTTTTTATGTTGTTTTATCTTAAGGTGGGGGGCAATTTGATTTTGTAATTGGGTGCACTTTAATAAAATGGTCCTAAGAAAAAAAATTTACACTAAAATTTGATATTTTGGCGAACCATGAAGGCACCGCCCCTAACCACCATGTAGTTCCGCCCTGGCGATATATACTATGGCTTAGTGGTAGATAGTGTGAATCTCTCGAACCGTTAACTCTCATTAAGTAGTATCCGAGAAGTAATTTGCGTAATGACGGGATGTCATATAGACCGAGATGCAATCTATGTATGATAACCAAGTTTGGGAGTGGTTGATCTACCTCCAACGGAAACCCGCCTACCATGACGGGAAATTGATAGAGGACGTGAATATGGCATAACCGGGTGGTTTTGTAGATTCCAAGAATCCTAATAAGATTTGCAAGTTGCTTAAATCTATTTATGGTTTAAAGCAAGCATCAAAAGTTGGAATCACTGCTTTTGTGAGAAGATAAAACAATTTGGCTTCATCTAAAGTGATTTTAAGTCATGTGTTTATAGAAATTTTAGTTGAAAGGAGGTGAAATTCCTGGGTCTTTTTGTCTATTTAAGTAATTAAATCCAAAAATATTTATGCCCGTTTTACAAAAACATGTTGAGTGATTTAACTTATTGATTAGTGTTATATCACATGTGATATATCCAGTAAAATACTACACCGAGAAAAAAAAGCCGAAAGTATATGAATGTGCCCTCTATTGAAAAATGATTAAATGCTCGTTACGATGATTTAATTTATATAGGTTAACGGTTTACAGTTGTATTTTGTTCTTGAAAAAGAGGTGAAAGTGGGTTGTAATTAAAAAAAATGAGGGTGGAAGAGGTGAAAGTTAATGTTTTTAATATATGATCCGGTTTATTAGATTAAATATTTTATATGGTTATGATTAATCCTTTAGGATATAATAAAATAAGTAGAAGTAAAATAAATTAATGTTTTCAATGTATATGTTGTATTAGAAAAGTTCGATTTGATTCAACATTCTCTAATTATCTAATGAAACAATCATGACAATCTATTTTTCCATAAAAAATAAATAAATAAATAAATAAACTTTCACCTTTTAAAAAAAAATTAAATATCTCGCAGACCGTTAATTGTTATGCAAAACAAATCATATCATCGCGATGAGAATTAAATTATCTTTCTATAGAGTGACACTTATATATACTTACGACGTTTTTTTTTCAGTTACGTCCGGAAAAATCACATGTGATTTGTATCAAAATCATGTGATCATAAATCACATGTGATTTTTGATACAAATCACATGTGATATTTTTAGATGTATCTGAAAAAAAAATCAAAAAAAAAAGTTTTTCGAAAGTATATCGAAGTGTCCATCTACTGAAAGATAAAAATACTCGTCGCAATGGTGTATTTTTTTCACTTGACGATTTACCGTTTGTAAGATATTTTATTTTTAAAAAAGATGTGGAAAGTAGTTTATTTATTTATTTATTTTGACAAAAAAATAAGTGGCTAAGATTGGCTCATTGGATATTTAAATAATTTTGTTTCAACATTGATCTCAACTCTATGTTGTATAGATTTGTAAATTCAAGCTGAATACACACAACCTCATTTTCACACTAACGTAAAGCTAAACATAATTCGAGAATTTAAGATCATTTACATAGCAAGAGATCAATCATTACGCTTCATCTTTATTTGATTTAATGGATGAGATTAATCTAACAATTTAAAGACCCACTTTCACATTATTTTTTCAAATATTAATATCTTTCAAACAGTTAATCATTAAAAAAAAAAAAAAAAAAAAAAACATTACGATACCATTTAATTATCTTTCTATAAATAGGCACTTTGATATACCTTCGATTTTTTTTCTTCGTGCTTTTCACTTTTTTTAACCTTTTTTTGCGTTTTATTTTTCTTTACTAAAATTTGCATTAAAAATACATGTAATTAAACACAGATTTGAATATTTTAATAATATCACATGTGATATTAGTATAAAATTACATATGATATGTAATATCATATATGATTTAATACTAATATCACATGTGATATTACATATCATATGTGATTTAACACTAATATTACATGTGATGTTATTAAAATATTCAAATTATTGCTTAAATCACATGTGATATTTTAGTGTAAACTTCAGTAACGAAAAATATGAAAAAACATGAGAAAAACAATTTTTTTGGTCGAAAGTATATCAAAATGTCAGTCTATAGAAAGATATTAAATATTCGCCGCGATTGTGTAGTTATTTTCGATTAACGATTAACGGTTTAAGAGATATTTAAATTATAAAAAATAGGTGAAATACTAAAATACTTTTAACCTCAACAATTTACTTTTTTTAGATAAAGGGTAGTGATGAGTCTTTGTGAAAAAAGTTAAGTAATACCGCCGTCATAATATTTAAGTCCATTTGGACTTTTTCAATTTAACTTTGACCTTAAATATTTTTGTTTTTTATTATATAATAGTTGATGCAAAATATATGAATAGATTATGTTTTAAATGTATTTTTTCTTTAATATAATTTTCATCAAGTATTATATAATACAAACAAAAATATTTATAGTTAAAGTTTGAATGAAAAAGTCAAAATGAACTTAAATTTTGAGACCCGAGGGAGTATCTAAAACTCTCCTCTGATGCCTTCAAACATTTAAGCCACGTGTTACAACTGAACCTCAACAAAATTCTTGTCAGACAAACATTAGGCTAGTCGCAGTGGATGGGTTTAACATCGGTTTGGCAACAAAAAATTGATGGGTCAACCGATGTTAACATCGGTTTAGTCCAATGCGGGATCGAGTGTCACATCGGTCTACGAACCAATTTATGCAACATCGGTTGCATTTACGCCCGATATTAAAGCTATGTTTTGTCCCATTTTCCCGGGTCCTTGACCGGGGCATCCGGGTTGTCTCAACACTGGAAAGAGAGGCGACGCACAAGAAAGTTATCTCTGCGTCGTCTGCGGGTTGCATGGGACTGGCCTTAAGCCACGTATTGCAAGTCACTATCATACAAGTGGCACTCAAACTGGAATGACAATCAACAAAAGGACATCACTGAAATAGTTTTACAATACCATTCGTATCACACATCCGATCCCCAATTCTCCCTAACTAGTTCGACCATCTACATTTTCTTCACCGCTAAAATCAATTCATAAGGTATTCAAACAAATTATATATGCATTTTATGTATCATCGATCACTTGAATCTTTGATCTACTTTTTCATATCATTCGTATATAAAATTAAAAGATTGTAAAATCATGTTTTGGTGTCATTTGATCAATTATTATTATTTTTTAGTGTTATGAGAGTTGTCTTGTGTCGTTTAGAAACTGTAATTTATTGTTAAAAGGGTTTCTTGTTTTTTATTTTTCGTTTTTGTTTGCAGATTGATTAAATTTTGAGGCCCAAGAAAACCTAGAGTTACAATATATGTTGATCAATTATTTATTTTCCATGAAACCCTAATTTTATTTACAAAGACATAATCTCCAGGTTGTTTTATTTTCCAGGAAACAATCATTATGATCTTATGTGTTTATAGCTTGTCTCTAGTTCGTTTTTGGTAATAGAATACTTGTGTGTCACCGTCTTGACTTGGGGCAAACATTGTATTAGACTTGATAATCATTTCATTTTGATTTCTTAGGGTGACATTTAAGCTGTTTCTTGTTATTTAAAAAAAATCTGTTGTGGGAGGAGTTGTCTTGTGTTGTTTAGAGTTTGTGATTTTATTGTTAAAACTTTTCTTGTCCATAATTTTCGGGTTTTTCCTTCCGGTTTGTTGGGAGCCTTGGAATCTCTAACGTCGCGCGCTAGTTTTTGAAGAAAATTAATTAAATTTTCTATCATCAAGAAAAAAGTAACTATGCTGATCATAGAATCTTTTTTCATGAAACCCCAAATTTATGTAAAAAGGCTCGATCTATAGGTTGGTATAATATCTAGGTAGCAATCAATTCGATCTGATACTGAGTTTTATATACTTCTAGCTCATCTCAAGTCCATTCAAGAATAGTACAGTACTTTTGTGTCATCGTCTTAGCTTGGAAATTTACATTGTATAAAAAGATTTGCTTTCAACATTTGAAAATTGGGGATACGCGGGCTGTTAAAAGTTTTCCTCAAGAATTATACTGAGCTAAGAACAAAATGGAAAACAGAAGCACAGTAACAAAATAATTAGAAGCGTGTAACGTATAGTAGAGGGTTTAAGTAGTACGGCATAATATGGTTTCTTTGGTTGGGTTGGAACTTATATAAATCAAATGTATTATGAATCAGTGTGGTTTTTATATCCATTCCTTTTTTTCAATTCTTTCTTTATATATGGCGGCATTGCGAATTTTGTTATTCACTGTAAGATCGAGTTAGTTACTATTATTTTATTAATTGTATTTTGCTAATATAAAATGAAACAAATCCAGGTGCTTCACAGCAAAAACCCGGACCAAAAGCATAAACATTGTGTTCAAGTCACATCAAGAGGTTGTTTTTGCATGTCACAAGATCAAATGGATAAGGTACATGATAAACCAAGTATTACTGAACAAGAAGAAGGAGATAGAATAAGCTACCTTCCAGAAGATATTATGGTTCATGTTCTGTCTTTTCTCGACATGAAATGTGCTGTTCGGACTAGTTCATTGTCTCATAAATGGGAGCATGTTTGGACTGCATTGCCCCATCTGAACTTCAATTGTAGCACATTTCGTTCAAAGTCTATCTTTTCTGAATTTGTGAACGACACTTTAACCCACCGCAACAATGATATAAAACTTTCCGGAATTGAGCTCACATTCACAGGAGCTGCAACCGCTTCCTCTGTGGTTAAGAAGAGTGTAAACTATGCTTACTTGCATAGTGTTACGAAACTAAGTGTGAAATGGGTAACTAAGAAATTCATTCAGTTCCGCAAGAAATTTTCAGTTCTCACACTCTGAAACATTTTACCCTTGCAACAAATGTTCCGTCTTACCTTCTGTGCAAGACCAGTTGTGTACCAAAGTCAGCTTGGGATTTCCCAGTACTGGAAACCTTGATATTGAAAAATATTCGCTTAGGTGATGAAGGAGATGAAAGCCTCGATCTCTTTTCAAAGTGTGTTAATCTAAAAGATCTCACTCTACATCAGTGTTGCATGAAAGGCTTGGATATTCTCAATATTTATGCTTCACAACTTTCTCATCTCAAGATTACACAATCACTCTCGCTTCCAAATGTATTCAATGTGATTGCGCCTCAACTTAAGTATGTGACCGCATCAGTTAAGGGTACTATTGATCGTTTTCCTGTATCATTTGATTCTCTGAGATTGTCCACTGAGGGTTTCGATCAGCTAGAGGAAGTAAATCTTTCCTTGTTAAAGCCCCATTACAATAGAGAGAGATTTGTTCCAGTGCTACTCGATTTGTTCTAGACACTCCGCAGTGCCAAAAATCTGATTATTGATGCAGCCATAATTGAGGTAAACAAATAACAATTTCATGGTTTCTGATTTTTATTGTCACTAATTTTACTTTTTCATATGTCTACTTAGTCTTGAACTAGCTATTGTTGGGTTTTACTAATCATAACAATTATAGAAAACAAGTAAACATCATCAAAGCATGAAGCGGAAGTAATATGAATAATACTTGTAAATTAATTAACCGAATTAAAAGTATATGCGTACCTTTTGCGAATCAATGCAATTAGGGTTTATGAAAACCCCAAATTAAGATCAAGTACCAAGAAACCTTAAACCCTAATAATTAGGGTTTAATACATTCGACTACACTAAAAGTCGAACACCCAAGTTACCAACACAAGTGCATTGGCCCTTCGTTCTTGTACACACATATTAGTAGCGAATCAATGAGAAAAACTAGGTTCTTGAATCACAAATAAACCAAACACTTGTATTGAGCAATGGATAACCGATCCCTAGGAGTTAGGGATGTTTGTACGATTGGCCAAGGCTCAAGGAGAGGAGAGGAGAAGAAGTTAGGGTTCTTTGGTGATCCAATATTAGATTTAATGAATACAAGGGGTTTGTATTTATACATATCTAAACTTGGTGAACAAGCAAAGCCTCCCCTTGGGCTTTTTAGACCCACGACCGCCTAGGACTCCCAATAGGGTTCTAGATCCTTCTCGTCTTCTATTTTCATCCTTAGTCCTTTAATGTTATATTTAACGACCGTTAACCAAACTCCGTTAAATACCAACTCGTTAAGTGTTTTATTCGTGATCAAATAATTAAATATAACATTTTATATATTAATTATTTATACATTGATTCTCATACGTAATGTGTGCAATCCCGAAGTCTCGAGTTCGAATCCGGTCATACGCATATTAAAATATATACATAACCTTTCAGCTCCCACTTGGATATATCTTAATATAGGAATGACATTGGTTTAGTCTAGCCTAACACGCCAGTGCCTCCAGATTTGAATTGAGTGTGGTTTCCCTGGAAAAACCATTTTTTAATGATTCATCATTATACTTATCCTTTTACTTCTAATACTTCATTAACTGTGAATATGGATCGAGTCATTCCACAAGTTAATATTTTGTTTCTCGTTATATCTGATTGAACAAGATTACCAAATCATCTGAACATATTCCAGATAGATCTTGGGTAAGGCCTTTCAAACATCTTGCCAATCCTACGAGGGCCCAAATAAGATTATGCTTTGAAACAAATTCAAAGGAGCAAATTCTCTTGACTACAAGCAAAACTCATGAGCTTTGCAACACTTCGAAAATAGCCCTTATAACCACCTTTACGGATAGCGTTAGACTATTTTACACAAATGTGCTACATTCATAACAGTTATCTGGTATCTCAAGTCTGTGGATAAATATACATGATTTACTTAATGACAAAGATCCATAAAGTACAATCATGTTAAGTTGAGATCTGTCCTATATTTAATTCATTGAATATCATGTGAATTTGGCATGTCCCACACATCAATATACTTTAAGTATATTCTACCAAAACTCAGATTTGTCTTAATTCAATGACATTCCCACATCATTGATTGACAACGTACTTTTAGAATAACATAAGTTATTCACGGATTAAACATGCAAATATAAGATATAATATTAAGAAAATGAAAAATAAACATAACCAATATTTTATTTTATTTAAATAATATTTGTTCATAACATCCCTTATCCAAATACTAAATAGATCAATGCATGATAATAATGGTTAATGAAATATGTCTCAAGTAATGACAATCATACTTGTTGACAAGGCATAATTTCAATTAACTTTGATCTATCGGAATTTTGAGAATACTTATTTCAAGAATTCAACTAGTGAAGTTATCGTATGTGTACATTCAAAATATCTTGATATTGCCACATAATATTTCATAAAGTGTGTGACATCCTCAAGCACCAATTTATGACAATCAAGCTTTCAAACATTTTAAAGTTTAAAGTATTCTTATTCTTTATTGTATAATGCAACTATGCTCTTAGTTGAGCACAACTAGTTCACATGACCATTTACAAGGATGAAATCCTCCCATGACTAGTATTGAGTGTCATCTCAAATAAACCAGCATCATTGTATTCAAACAACAATATGCTCTTTAAAATCTCCGTAAACTTCAATATCTACAGTGTAATGTTTGATACCTTCCAAAACTTTCAAGTTTGTTGGCTATGACAATTACGCAACAATTGATGTATTGCTCATCCATAGAATTTTGAGAGCAATTCCAGGCTGAGGAATGTAATTCTAGATTCAAACATATTCTATTAGAATATTCATTACACTAGTTATCTAATAACTTCATTAGATATCAATGTTGTCAAATCATCTTGCATTCAAGCATGATACAACAATAACATGATGTACATGAAAAATTCTTGTGTCAAACTAAGATTTCATTCATGTTCTACATATCCATTTTCCAAATGATATATCATGTTCTATATTAGACTCATTTATTTAATACCGCCATGTTTACTAACAATAAACATATACTCCAAGGTTGTATGTCTTATTTTCTAAATCTTTCAAGTGAAGCTCCATTCCAAACTAAAACTTAACATTTAGCTTAGATGGAATGTTACTATCCACAACATATAAGAAAATAAACATAATACTCCCACTAGCTTTCAGAAATACTTAGAAATTATCTTAATTTAATTTTAAACCAAAATTTGGATTTAATAGTTAAACATAAGAATCATCTCCTAGATGCATGCATATATCCATTCATGGATTCTTGCAGTTTGTACATTTCCAAAGATTATGTGAATTCATAAAACTTCTTTGTATTACTTATCGTCCTCGCAAAAGCAATCACACAAGAAAAAGTTTTAATATTCCATTGTCATTTTTCATATCAATGAAAATAAGTATGACAATTATAATCATTATATATTTAATGTGCCAAGGAAAGAATATTCAATCACAGTTAATCGCTTAAGTGTGATTAATAATCTTGTCACAAGTCATGCATTAAACACATGTACAATATTGTCCATATGATTTCTAACAAAGATTTAAACCACTAGGGTTTTCCTTCCTTTGAAGAAACTCATCTTTATTAAGATAAACCAAGTTTCCAAAGTTGATCACCTTTTTGACAAAGATCTTAACATTCATAGTATGAATAATTTACCACAATTCAATATTAGGTAATATATCATTATGATTTATAGGTTTACCATAATCCTGTAATTCATATTTCTCAGCACATCAGTCAATTATCTGAGAATCCTTGCGGATCTATGAATGAGAATTCCACCATCTTTAGGTCTATCATTTACATGTTTAGCCTCATTATGTTATTCACTAGTGTGTGTTAGCAGATTATGTGTTTTGTAATTTAATCTCTTCAAGAGCTAAACAAAACTCCCACTTGCTTTTGTAAGTTAAAGACTATCTATAAATACTTTAGCAATTAGAACAACACTAAATTGCTTTTTTTTTTTTTTTTTTTTTTTTTTTTTTTGATATTACAAAACACATTGACATTCAGAATCTTGTTTGTTAATAACCTACTCCAAAAGTAGTTTTAACAAATCGAACTTCAATATAAGACTCAATGTGATTCATCACATTCCATACTAAAATGGTGTCTTATTAATCTTCTAGGTTTGAGTTTTATTAAGTATATCAAATCAATACTCAATTTTCTAACCTTGATAACTTTTGGAAGAAAAGAAGATATAGTTATCTTGAATCAAACAATATAACAAATGTTTGATTCTTCTAATCGAACATTCCATATACATACAGTATTTCATTAGAATTAATATTGTAAGACAATCTAACAATATATAAGATAAACATATTCCTTTTGGCTTACCTATTTACCAATTAAATCATCTTAATGGTAAATGAAAATTCAAGCCAATTGCATGCTTTATAACTCAAGTACTTTTGATCAAGTCACTTCATGTCCATGTCTCAACAAGAAAACATAAACATTTATAATCCCATTATACGTTATAAGTCATTCATCAATGACTTTATATCTTAATAAGAAGACATAATAAGTTAACGTATTTCTTAATATTATATGTCTTGTAATAATGAAAAGACTTCATGTTTGTGACTTTACAAAAAAAAAACATAAACATGTATAATTTAAAGTTATTATGAACACCACGCCATGGTTTCAATTAATTAGTTTTCAAGTTAATAAACTATTTATTTCATTCCAAGAATACACAATATTTAAAGTAGCATTAGATTACTTTATTTTAATTATGTCATCCCTTGAAGTTTCCAACTTAAGAAACTTTAAAAGCAACCACGCTCGATCTCACAACAAGTGGAGATTTACCATGAGATTACAATCTAGCCAAGATCTCACTTAACCTAAAATGTAACTTCAAATGTTTCCATAATTTGAATGACATAAGACATAAAGTAGTCTATGCTATAATCTTGACACATGGTCTTTAAACAAGACAATCTTATTAGAACATTAATCTCTTATCTCAAGATCAAGAGAATCCATTAATCATATTTGTATGTGTTGTTCCTTTGCACACAATAAATACTTCTCCCACTTGTGCATAGAACAACATCATGTAGTTCATAAACGCCATGACATTCGTTTGTTTATGTGAGCAATATGTAGTGTCATAGATATATAAGCATTACAAGTAGATGTAGGACCACTTAATTTATCAAAGAAACGTTCATAACTATCCTTGAGACTATGAATGTCTACATTTTTGAACGTAATGTATTATTTCAAGAAAATCTAGAAATAATCTGAGTTACTACCAAGATAATAAATCTTGTAACTCCCACTGAATTAGACAATGTTACAATAATGTCTTATTCAGTAATACACCATACTCCCACTGGATTTGACAACATTGTAAGTGTTTCATTAACCAGTGAAAATAGGGACCATTCGTAACAATTACTTAGGTACTAAAAGAGTGTATTTTACTCTGTAGATGATGGATCATCCATCAATGCTATTAACTTGAAAAATTGAGCATGCAATTTCTTCTTTAATGGGTCTACCATCGCCATAATGATGTATAGCACATTCAATTAGTCAAAACAAAACAACTAGATAAAATATACTAGTTTGTTTTTTACCAATTTTGCGGTAATTAGTCTAGCTTCTAATTTGATAACTCATAAAATGTCAAACATATTTTCTAGTTGACCAAAATGTCATATAAGAATTCGATCACCAACATAGGATAATGAAATCTCTTAAGGAAAACATGGTGTGCAATTTTCTTAACTATTAAAGTTGCTATGAGTTATATTAGAATTTAGACAATTCTAATGTTCCTAACATACCTTTCTCAATCATGAAAAGGAATAAGATTGAGTCTCACTCTTCTTCCATGGAAAGAGTTTATGTTTGTCTTTTAGTAAATTTTTTTGATCAAACATTTGTTTGAAAACATAACTAGATCAATTTACCAAAGCCCAAACCACGTTTACGGTTTAATGTTGCATTAATACAATCAAAAGAATTAACAAAATTCAATTTTAGTATTTTCGATAATTAAATCTTTCAAGAAAATAAAATACCCTTGGTCAATATTCATATTAACCATAGAATTTTCCTTGAATCTAGGACCCTCATTATCATAGTTTCACCACATCGCTTGATCTCGCTAGTGATGAAAGTATAGAATAGGTAATTGTCGAAGAACAATAATTGACAAACAAGTTTTCAATTCCTAGAAAATATGGGATTTACAATTTTGCCAAACAATTATGCAAAACGAAGCATGTTTTATCCCATCTTATGCCTTAAGTTATAGGTCTCACTAACTAACTTAATTAAGTTGTCTAATTTAGAAACTGCAAATTATTTAAGTTGAGGTCTTACACAACATAAAGATTCACCTTGTTATCGTAATCTAGCTCAAGGTCTCACATAACTAAATTACAACTTCAAGTGTTTCATATCATTAGATGGCATAAACTTAAATTTTAAAGGGTACAATTTTTGACGTGTAATCAAAACTTATGTATGAAGAAGCATGCATACATCTTCATAAAAAATTTCAAAACCTTACTCATAGTTTTAAATTGCTAAGATTAAATTATACAAAGTTTTAATCGATGCGTTGAGAAACTTACAACTTTGCACTAAGATGCTTCGTACATAGAATGGTTATACTAGGTAGCTCCAATCGAACTCACAGAGGGCAGAGGACCAGGTAAGCGCTAAAGCATAACCTTAGACATCCTTTCAGTGTGACTGTGCGCACTTCTTTATCAACCCATTTATAGTTTGTTATAGTGGGTGAGCCGTTCTAACCATTTAGTACAGTCGCATCAGTCGATTAAAAGTTCAAGATTTAATACTTAGAAAACAAATCAAATTTCTCCATTATTTAGTCCATTTAATTTTCTATTCATAAAAAACCCTTTTTGCTTACTAACATGTCATACAATAAATAAACAAAAAGGCACTTTAATAAAAATTAAACAAACACAAATAATATAAACATATAACTAAACAATTTAACATATGTAAAACAATTAGCCACATGCATAATTATTTCGATAAACGCTAATAAACAATTCTAGGCGTAGAACCATGCATATATTAACTAGGGCTTTCACCTACAATGTAGATGAGCCACATACATCGACAAGTCGATTGTGTAAGCCAAAGTCAATAGTACACCAAATAGCACATAATGAATTTTTATTAGTACTAGTTGGATACCCGCGCACAGCGGCGGCGATAAATATAATTATATAATAAATATAGTAAATGAATTGTTAACCCAACTCTCCTCGCAATTCCCTACCCGCTTAGTGAATTCATTTCACAACACTCCAAATGTATATGTGTTAGTTGTATGTGTTTATTTGGGTTTTCCGTATCTTTCCCGTGACATCATTATTCCCGCATATGAAAAGACCTTCACAACCTCTTACCCGTCAAACACTTACCCAAAAGTAAATGATTTTGATAAATAAAGTTTCTATTGATTGAAATAAATGTTAAAGTTATAAAACTTTGAATCAAAATAAAATAAACTTACTAAAAATGTAAAAATTAAAAACTTATAAAAATATATCAAAATGGATGTTGAATTAAAGAGCACAAAATTTTAAAAAATATGGTGAAATTAGATCATAAAAAATTAAACAATTAAAAGATATATAAATTTAAAATAAAGGTGATTAATTAGTTAAGTGACATGTGTCACCCCATTATCGAGCTCTTTATTTTAGTTTGTTGTAACTCTTCTCTTTTGTTATTTTTAGTTAGAAGTGACACATGTCACTCGATGATTGAGCCCTTATCTTAATTTTTTAGGGCCCACAACTTAAATCTTTATATAGTAGTATAGATAATTGAGGTCTTCCCAATTCAATAATTATCAAATAAATAAACATGTGTAAATCACTAAACAATTTATCAAAACAATAATCCATGGCAAAACATGCATGTTCTACCATGGATTCCTCATAACAATTATAATCCCAAGATACGAATATAATCATGGCACATAACAATTATTCACAATAACCACATAAAAATATACATGCAATCCTAGGGTTTCTCTAAGTTTTACAAAAAATAAAACCTAATTAAAAAATAAAAGGGTATTCGACCCATATATAAAAAAATTAGGGTTTCAATTTTCAAAACCCTAGAAACCATAAAAGCATGTAATAATCACAAAGATTCAATTTTAATGTGTTTCGGTAATTAATTACAACATATTAACGGCTCGTGATGCCACTGTTGGGTTTTACTAATCATAACAATTATAGAAAATAAGTAAACGTCATCAAAGCATGCAGCGGAAGTAATAGGAATAATACTTGTAAATTAATTAACCGAATTAAAAGTATATGCGTACCTTTTGCGAATCAATGCAATCAGGGTTTATGACAACCCCAAATTAAGATCAAGTACCAAGAAACCTTAAACCCTAATAAATTAGGGTTTAATACATTCGACTACACTAAAAGTCGAACACCCAAGTTACCAACACAAGTGCATTGGCCCTTCGTTCTTGTACACACGTATTAGTAGTGAATCAATGAGAAAAGCTAGGTTCTTGAATCACAAA
This sequence comes from Chrysanthemum lavandulifolium, assembly GCA_022545495.1. NCBI lineage: Eukaryota > Viridiplantae > Streptophyta > Magnoliopsida > Asterales > Asteraceae > Chrysanthemum > Chrysanthemum lavandulifolium. The sequence goes on along the minus strand of CM040240.1, from coordinate 174,213,198 downwards.
TAAACCAAACACTTGTATTGAGCAATGGAAAACCGATCCCTAGGAGTTAGGGATGTTTGTACGATCGGCCAAGGCTCAAGGAGAGAGAGAGAAGAAGTTAGGGTTCTTTGGTGATCCAAGATTAGATTTAATGAATACAAGGGGTTTGTATTTATACATATCTAAACTTGGTGAACAAGCAAAGCCTCCCCTTGGGCTTTTTAGACCCACGACCGGCCTAGGACTCCCAAGAGGGGTTCTAGATCCTTCTCGTCTTCTATTTTCATCCTTAGTCCTTTAATGTTACATTTAACGACCGTTAACCAAACTCCGTTAAATACCAACTCTCGTTAAGTGTTTTATTCGTGATCAAATAATTAAATATAACATTTTATATATTAATTATTTATACATTGATTCTCATACGTAATGTGTGCAATCCCGAAGTCTTGAGTTCGAATCCGGTCATACGCATATTAAAATATATACATAACCTTTCAGCTATATTGTGTTGTGGATTTCTGTTCAGATAATGTGATGGACTT
>CM040240.1:173995351-174212574 GCA_022545495.1 Chrysanthemum lavandulifolium | reverse complement strand
ATATTTTCCTATTAAATAAACGCTATTGCATAATCATTTATTTTAAATATTTGATCCGACACTTCCAAAAATAATCGATATATTTTTATACTCATTTTAAGACTATAAAATTTATATTATTAGTTTTCCGATGTTTTGAATTTATTTTGTATATAAATCATATATATATATATATATATATATATATATATATATATATATATATATATATATATATATATATATATATATATATATATATATATATATATATATATATACGACGGTTTTCGTAAGTTCAACTCGATAATTATTTATTTACTCAATTCTTGCGAGAAATGTATTTTTCTAATTTTTATGCTTTCGATATATTTTATTTTGTTCCGTTAAAATCTATTTCTAGCTAACGCTGCACTAAATAACTACTTATATGTATCAAATACATACTACATTTAACAAATAATACATTTAACTACAAAACTCATCCAACCCTTTACCCAAAATACCCTAACCGACCCCCCCTTAGTCACCATTTGTAAAAAAATATCTTACTTACTAGTATGTACACATACACATGTCTAGACTAGATATTTGCAATATACTTTCATTATACTAGATATTATCCTAAACAAAAACATAGTTACACATAATACAAAGGTGAAAAGTAAATCATATCCTCTCCATTTCCTCTCTATCATTCGGCCAAGGCAAGAACCAAGGAGAAACTCAAAAGTTTTTCAAGATTAAGTGCATATATTAACACTAGTATACTTCTCTTTTAAGGTTTTGCAATAAAAACCTAGGAGTATTTAGGAAACCTAGTTACTTAAACCTCATCATATAACAAGTAAGCTTTTCATGATCTTTACTACTCTTTCATAATCATACTTGAGTTATTTTTATCATTCTAGTAAGAAAACATGCAAATATCATATGTATTTATACCACTTTTAATTGTTTTTATTACTTATTATTAGTATAAATCATCCTATAATTATTCCCATGAAACAAATCATTATTGATGATGTTTAGGAACCCATGACACCCTAAGAAGATGTATGGTAGGTTTTGGAATAGATTTGGTGTTGATTTGAAGTGATTAGAATAAGTATTACGCAAGAAAAATCAAGTTAAACGATAATAAAATAGTTCCTGTTCGTTTTTACAAAATATGGAAATTTCGACAGGTCATGAAATATTTTGGTTTATATTTTCAGAAAATATACTTTAAAACGAAACCGTGGTCGCTTGAACGGGTTAAAACGGGTTTATAACGAAGAAGTTATGCTATTTTCAAGTTTTGCGACGAAAACTAATTTTCTGAAAAATTCAAAGCTGTTAAGGTTTATTTAAAGGGCAAAAACGAGTTTTAAGCATTATCTGAATAAGTCGATTTATCAAAAATATATTAGTATACTTTAACACGAAACCAAGGATATATAAAACGTAGAAAACGGACTTATAACGATTAAGTTACACGCGTTTAAATAGGGTTATCGTAACTATTTTATACAAGTATAAACACTTATATATATTTTCTATTAGTCAATATAGTTGTCGCAAGTAACCATGTTTGGAGTCGTTTTTCACATCGATAGAATACTTTTGAGAAAACGATGTCTTCTAGTAAAAGTGAGTTCACCTAGCCTATTTTCCAAATTGTTCAACCGTTTGTCAAACGGAGTTGTAACGAATAATATACGGTCACTCAAACTTTGCCGAAAACTAACCTTAAACAATATTTTTAGTCCGACTACCCTACTTCATCTATATTTTTCTCCATGATCGAGACTTCTATGATCAAAAGTTAAATGCTAAGACTTTTATATAACGTTACAAGCTTTCCAAAACCATTGAGTTTGTTTCCTAACACTCGATATTCATTATTTTACTACTAGCTTTTCGAGGCCATTTAGCCACTTTCATGAATTGTTAAATTATATTGTTTTACGACGAAAAACTATAATTTCATAATAAATCACTAAATTACTATCGTAGGATATCATTTCAACGTAAGTACATATAAAGTAATTTATAACTTGATAAGACGTTATAAACTTATTTTTCGACGATAAACATTATCTTCAAAAATGCACAAGTGGTATGAATATCATATGAGTTTGCATGCATAACATTACATCATGACTTTTGTTAGAATCATATCATTCATAATAGGCCGCGGTTAGAGATTGCGCCACATTTCAGTGTACCCACTTTTGCCATCATATCATTGTACCAAGTGAGTTTTCATAGCCCCGTCTTTCAAGTTTATTCTTATTTTCAAACCTACGGTGGAGAATACATTGCACATCATTTTTATTACGATACCAAGTATATCAAATTCATTACATTGCTTAAGTTACCTCATTGCCAATTGAATGTCCCCATTTCATAATCATGAACCGTTAATTCGGAAGAAGCGAGGGTGAGTGAATAGATCTATTGAGGTGACTCCTCCATCCGGGTTGGTGGTCCCAACCGGTCAAACGGATGCATTTCATTTAATATCATAATTTGAGTTGTTCGGCAAAACACTCTGTTGGGCTAACATCATGATCGATCTAGCTTGTGTCATGTGCTTATAGCAATTGTAACATTTTTATGTGACGTATTTGTCATACATGGCCTATACTTGTGGTAGTCGTATAAAACATTTTCATAAACCTATGATTTATCACCAACATTATTGTTGACCGTTTTAGCAATGTATTTTTAGGTATCTAAGGCATTTACATCATGGCACACATAAGGACCCATCATAGAGCCGCGGTGACGACGCGTCTCACTTGTAAATTATGGCACTTTTAAAACATCGTTTGGCTTGTAATAAACTTATTTCCGCAAAGGTTATCGACTTTTGGGACCTATCTTTTGTAACTCTGAATGCTTTAAATAAATATCAAACGATGTGTTTTTAAACGACACTTTAGGTCGTTCAATATAACTGTAATTGTGATGCTATGCGATCATCCCCGAAATTCCATTCATTTGCAAAAGCAGTAATTTGGGGTGTGACAGTTTAACATTTCAAAACTCGCACCACATTTCAAGTCAATCGTCGATCTAAAAATTGCTCGATTGGGACAACTATCAAAGAACATCAGTACTTAAATTGTCTAATACTTGTGTGTATCCATTAGTCGAAAGCTAACAGAAGTACTAGTTGACAAAACATCAAACACCTTCTGGTCATACCACCAAAAATGTCAAGGGGTGTTTGTCGAGATTATATAATTTCAACTTATACACATATTTCATAAGCTCATACTTTCTCATTTATTTTATGGATTATGAGCTTATTACGATTAACTAGCAGGGTACCCGCGCGTTGCGGCGGCGGGTACCCTGACATAAAAAAATTCGGTGAATTATGTATTTTAGTTTATTATGTTTTTTTGACAATAAATTTACGGATATCAAAAATTTGGTTTAGCCCGTAACCGTTCAGGCTCGAACCCGTTTGACCCGTGCCCGTTCGGGCTCGAGCCCGTTTGGCTTCGTGCCCATTCAGGCTCGAGCCCATTTGATCCGTTGCCCGTTCGGGCTTGAATATTTGTATAATGTGCTTTATTATTTGTATTAGTGACATACTAACATTTAATGTAGGATTTGTTTTTAATTTGGTTGTACAATATGCTTGATAATTTGTATTTTTTATGTAAGGGTGTTTTAATAACTGCATTAATTGTATTTATTGAACAGTTAATAGTGCTTTGTATTTTGTACATTAAATATCTTGACAACATTAATAGTGCTTTGTATTTTGTACATTAAGCTTCAAGACTTGTAAGTCTTAAAATTAAGATTGATGAAAAAGATCATTAATAGTGCATTGTGTATTATACAATAGGCTTTGTATTTTGTAAATCTTAATTTTAAGACCATGAGAAAAGAGATTCATTCCCCTATTATATGTAGTATAGATATATGAAACATAAGCTGAAAAATAAGGAGTTACCAAAATAAGCACATAACTAGCACTTAATATTAACCAGAAAAAACCACAAAAATAAGCACATAATAAGCCAATTAACCAGCCAAAATACCAATTTCAATTAAGATTGTTGATTAAACATCATTTTTAACAATACAAAATCAAAATGAAAACCCACGACTTCACAAATCATAAACCCTAACAACAACAATAATCAAACACTATGAGCCTTCTATCCCCTAATCCTTCTAGCAAGCTGAAAGAATTAAAAAATACATAAATATTGAGTTAGAATTTACCATAAGTGCTAGAATCGGTCGGCAGTTTCTTTCGATTAGGCATAATTACGCTATGAAGAATCCACGATTTGATTTTGGGAGAAACAAAATGAAAGATTGTGAGTGTGTGTTGGTGAATCAGAGATTGTGAAAGTTATAAACAACTTGAATCAAGTTTTGATTTTGGGGGAAGTGTTAAAGTTAGGTGAATGAGAGATTGTGAGTGTGTGTGAGTGTGTGAGAGTGTATGTTATTGGATTTAAGAGGAGTAAATGAGAGAGAGCGGTGGGTAGTTAGATCAAATAAGTGTTATGAGTGATATGTGCCTCTCACGTGAAGTAGTATTATTTACTATTTTGTCCCCCTTTTTTTTCTCTATCATGCATTTTTCAATCCCAACCATTAGATTAAAGGGAATGAAGGGTGCGGATCATGCCATTTGATCTTTGATAAAAATTTGATCTACAATGAACCAAACTCTAAGCTAGCTATTGAAGAATTTTCATATAAAAGTAAAATGGTCATTGTAAAAAAATGAAAAAGTCAATATGTGAAATGTGAAATTTATATTTGGTAAGAAAAAACTTAAAACATCACAATAAATGAAACTTTAGATTAACGGAATGTTTTGAATCTCTATTATAGCAACACTTCAAAAGGAAACTATTAATATACATAGAAAAACCGGGTTGATCCAGGACACTTCAAACCCGACGGGTTGGCCCAGTTTAATTTGACCCCTTTTTTTCGACCCAACCGTCGGATTGACCGGTTTATATTGACCCGTTTTTCGACCGGAATAGTTCAACCGTTTGAAGCACCTGGGTCGAACCGGGTTTCAAAACATTATGTTTAATCCTCAAATCCTCAAACTTTTATTATTTTTCGTTTATAGCCCATAAACTTTTTTATCACAAAAACTATTTGTCGCTATTAAATTTCGTTGCTATGCACGAGTTTTCGTCTAGTTTAAACAAAAAGGGAAATATAAACGAAAACATCCAGTAAAAATGACAGTTTTGGTACTGGAGGAAGTTCATCAGCCTGACCAACCGAATACTATGGTGGTTATTCTTCACATATCTGTTTTAATTTTTAACCCTCTAGCACTTGCAACTACACTGTAGGATCGTGTATATTATTGTGTTAATGATTCGGGTGGTCTTGGGAGATCAAAATACATGTTTTCCATTTTAGAGAGAGAAAGTAGAGAGAGAGGGTGTTCTTGCTAGAGAGTTACCAAATTGTAGAGTATTAGATTAATGAGAAGCACCACCCCTTCCAAGGATGGAAGGGGTATTTATAGTTACAAGAAATACGACCTCCTATCGGCCTGTGGATCAGGGATACAGTGGGTAAAGACCCGTCCTTCCTCCACGGTGTTGCACTAAACTATACTACGCTACAAACTAATAAATAAACTACTAAATAACGTAACTAATGACAAGTCTACGAGCTAACTTAAGCTAGATAACATTTGGGGTGACCGACACTTCACTATGGAATTTTCTAATTCTAACAATCTCCCTAAGGAGGTCACCCCATGATTTACATTTGAATCCTAGCAATCTATTCTTGTCATTGTTCTTGAGCTCGTAGACTTCAATTCTTCAATTCCATAATCTTTGTGCTTTTGAAGTGCAACTTCAAAGTCCGCATTGATTTGTACTTTCGGTGGAGGTCTTTGGTGATCCACATCTTTGATGATCTTGAGCTTTCTTTGAGATCATCACCACGATAAATCTCGGATCACCCTTAGTTGTGTTGCCGGCATGTGAAGTTGTGACTTTCGGACCGACATGCTCACACTTTTGAATCATGACATCTTTCCATCGAGTAGCGGAAGCCTTCTTGGTTCATGATATTTGCGGCGTAGCGAAGCATAGTATAAAAATATCGAAACCGGGTTATGTAGATATGCACCACCATGATTTCTTCAATTAAGAGTGGATCTTTGTGAGCATGCGGCTTTGGATTGACTCTCAATTCGATCATTGCAATCGTCGGGGTGTACCGCATCTGACGATTAGCAATAAAGCGCACGAAAGTGTCTTTGATCACTTCGTTGAATTGAGTACACGGCCACGGTTCCCGTTGATCGATATAAATCTTCACGTGATCGGTGGGATTCTAAGAATCTCCTTGACGGGGTTTCGCAATTGTTCTAGTCGTTCTCAAACCGAACGTCTCAAAGAAGACAACACGGGTGAGTGAACCGACAAATTGAGATTCACCGATTGATGAAAATGATTTGAAAAACAATCGCGTATTGCTTGAAGAAAGAGTTTTGCAATCTGACGAAGGTTTTATGAGAAAGATCAATTTTTCAATCAAAATACTTTTGTATTAGAGAATGAGTACACATTCGACGTCTAGCGAAAAGAAGAGATTCGCGCATCGAATGGTTTTCTAAAAGTATTTTCAATCGAGATACTTTTTGAATTTGAAAACATAAGTACACATTCGACGTGCTAGAAAAGAAGGTTTGCACATCGAGCGGTTTTTCCAAAAGTATTCGTCAATTCCATTCTGGACCAAGGTTGATTCAAGATTGAATCTCCCATCGTTCTATCCGGTTGTCACAAGTTTGATCTTACGAGAAGATCTCATGTCACCCACCAAGAGCTTGTTTGATGTTGGCTCTAGAAGGATTTCCATCTTCATCGTGAATACTTTTACATACCACTCGGATGTTACGCAATACCACAAGGATAATCGTGGGACTCTTAATATATACTTACATTCCACATTGTGTGAAAAGCAAGTCTTCAAGAATTTAGTGTCCTAATGAGATATTGTGGATGATCTCTTGGCTCTAGACTCAATAGTGCATTTTTGGTTCTGTCTTGGGAGACTAGGGAGAGGTCTCTATTTCAATATCAACCATCTCTAAGAGAAAGTCGATAGATTATGTCGGTTCCCGTGAGAATGAAACAAGCCCTTTTAAGAGGAACTTGAGTGGTTTGGGAAGTTTAGTGCGGTGCATCATTGGGTCCATGATGTCTTGTCTTCAATACCGGTGTTACCTTAGTAACAACCAAGTAGCATATGAATTGAACCGGTTTACGCCCTAAGGTTGAATTGATGGAGGGCTATTTCTTTTCACCCTTTTCACATTCATTTCTTTTTCATTCTTCAACCCCTTGATTGCTTACCGAGACTTCATAACTAGAACCTTGTTGGGTTTATTCCAAGATTAGCTCTGCTCATCTCGCACTCTTCCCATTTCTCATTTTTCTCCTTTTTCAATATACCTAAGGACTCTACACTATCTAGTGGATTGTCCTGGTGATCCCTCCGGTTCGGCGGATCGTGGGAACAAATACCTAACCTAACCATCCTTATAACTCCATGCATAAAGTAAATTGGTCGGGTCTTTTGGTATTGTTCTTTCCTTCATGAAACCAATTGAAAAATCATTTGGAAAAACAATCAAGGTACTTGTGATACGAGATCAAAGCATTTTGTACCTTAATAGTTTTGATCATTTAGAAAACCTCCCCCTCAACATGTGCGTATGATTTAGAAATTGTTTAGCACAAGGAGGCAAGAGGACTTTGAAATATTTTCTTTGATCACAATTTTCATACGAAAAAGCCATTTGATTTTCTTGGTAAAATTCTCCCCCTCAATATGTGCGTTGGATATTTGAAATCATTTTTATCACATAGAGGCAAGAGTTCTTTTGAAGCACATCCACAATCACAAAATCCATTAAGAAAACCATTTGAAAACACAATCAAGGTACTTTATAATCTCTTTTAAAAAAAACTTTTGTACCTCGATGGTTTTGCTCCCCTCAATATGTGCTTGAGATTCGGCGTTTAGCACATATGAGAGAGCGACTGCACAATTGAATCAAAGCGATCAACTTTTATCAAATTTCATTATTAAATCACAAATTCTCCCCGATCAAAATATCAAATCCTTTGAGATTTTGGATCCCAAGTGATTTAATTAGGTTTAGAAAACATGGGAGAAAGTGTGGCCTTGTTTAAATACTCATCCGGTTTTGGATAAATCCTCCTCCTCAACATGTGCATTGTGTGTTTGAAATCGTTTGGCACATGGAGGCGGAGTGCCTTTAAAGGACTAAAACCAATTCCATTTAAAAGCAGTTTGAGATTTAAAACACGATCTTTACCCGATCGAAATATCAAACCATTTGAGATTTGTGATCCCAACCGATTAAATCATTTAGAAAAATTTGGGGAAAGGCGTGGCAAGATTCAATTTTGAAATATGATGATAAGGACCATTTTAAGACATTAAAGATTGTTAGTGTCGGGTATGATAGTTTCTAAGAGATCTTTTAAGTAAAACAAAACAATTTCACAATCAAACAAGAATGAAAAAATTTCATTTTGAAAGACCTTGATTCTAAAGAAAAATCATACCATGACATAACATTAAATCTTTCGATCACCACTTATATTGTACAATCCGGACTTTTATGAAGCAATATTGATTGAAAATAATTTATTTTAAATCACTCTCCCCCTCAATCGATGACCGAAGTCGATAATTGAGTGACTCAAGTTTTGATAAAATGAAGTCCGGTGATTTTCAAAATTTAGTCCAATATATTTTCAAAACAATATATTCCATTTTCAAAACAATTTATTCAAATTTATTCAAAATTGTTTAAAAATGGTATCATGCACAAAGATACGTTAGTGGTTGAGAAGCTTCCGTTGTTGTTGTTGTAGGGTTTGGAAGAAAACCGTCTGCAGATGCAGTGAGACTTCTTCTTGCGTTGCATTTTGAATGCCAACTGAGGTCCAATTAAGCTCCGTTTCTTCAATCACTTAGAAGAAAACCATCTGCTGATGCAGTGAGACCTCTTACGTTGCATTTATGCCAACTCTCCATTGAAGTCCAATTAAGCTCCGTTTCTTCATTTGTCAACCCAAGATATAGTTACCCTTTCCTTTCGGCATCCAATCATCTTCAATCGTGGGATCCGGATCGGGAACATTCTTTTAACCAATATACCTGCATACGTTAGTGAACACACATACAGATATATGGTGGTCGACATCACCCAAACAAAGAATCGACTAATAAAAGTCAATGTAACATATCAATCAGCTCATATAAATGTATGGGAATAATGTGTACATCAAACTCTAATCATCTAATCCTAGCAATCATATCCTAGGCACCTAGTCCTTCAACATAGGTTAACATCATTTTAATTAAGCATATTAGGATAATTAAGAAAGCCCGTTAGATGATATAGATTTGAAAACATTATCCCCTCAATCAATGACTCATTTTACGAAGAGTTTAAAAGCTGAAGTCATTGATTGAGTTTGCAAATTAACAAAACTACAAGCGATTGTTTTAAAGCAACTCATTTACCACCATTTGAACACAACAAATATTTTTCGAAGAATTATAGACGGAAAAACATTTGTGTAGGAGCAATGATCCTTGACATACTTTCCTCATTTTGTTTTAGGATAAGTGCACGAAATATTTTGAAAAATTGTTTAAGCGCAACACTTTCCTTTCTTGAAGAGCGGGTTGCCATCTGAAATAATAGCAAGCCATAATTTTGAAGCCCGGGTTACAGTCTGAAATAACTGTAAGCCATTGTATGTGACATGTTTAGAAAAAAATATTTACACCTCCTGCTCGAACTTCATCTATGGTCCCGTGCCATTATTGAATGACATTTCTAAGACCGCAGATGTTATCGATACCAGAAGACATGTCTTGAGAAAACAATATTTTTGGTCTTTTTCAAATTTTCTGATTTTTATGGTTTTTGAAGATTTTATATTTTTCTATTTTCTTTTTCTTGGTTTTATATTTTTGTATTTGGTTTTCTGAAAAATATATACAAGATAGAGTAGATGATATAGTAAAAGAAGATGATGATACGAGTACCGAGATAAGGATATCGAGCAGCACGTCGTAGAAGATAGAAGTCATCAACTCTTAAACATTCACCACCAAAGCTTCCAGTGGCTCTTGAATCGAAGAAAGAAATTGAACCATCGAAAGTGAGACTCGCGACTTCCCCAAACCGAAAATCCATTAGATGAGCGATTGAAGCTCTATTTCAAGCTTGCCTTAGCCGGTGCAGAGATGCACACCATAATCATAAATCCCGGCTGCTCCATTTAAGACCGATGATCGAGATTCTCCGTTCGAGGTTATATCATCAATAGAAGAACAAAGCGTATCATCTCATACATAAAATAATCTTCTCAAATTTCATAACCACCAAGTCTCAAGCAATCCATTCCAAAAGGTGTCAAGAGACCACTTCCCCACGTAGTTGAATTGATGCGATCGGTCTCTTAGACTAGAGCTCACGAACCCGAACACACAAACCGAAGACAAAGAAACTTATACCATCAAGTAGCAGATTAAGTCCAATAGCTAAAGAATAACCCGATGTATACTTTTCTCTCCTCAAGAAAGTGCATGAAGCTCAAGAACCCGAGTACCCGAATGCCCAAAGAGAGAACAACCGATAACATTGAAGAAGCGGGCGAATCATCGATTATCTCTGCGGGTGACAATCTCTGCGGATGTCAACACCGGAATAAGTGATTATATCTCGAATCACAGATTAAGCCCTCAAGTGAGACAACCGAGCATCCCCAATGTACACAATCTCTATCATCACACACTTTTGTACCTCTTTTATCGCCGAAACTTTCTATTACATCACTTCCTCACGTAGTTGGAATAATAACACCAAAAGCCTTGATGAGTAAAACCTTGAGATTCTCTCGGTCATGACAAATGTCTTCCGGATATCTTCAATCACTTAGAAGAGTTAAGTTCATCAAGTTTACTCGCCATGAGTCAAACCTTGAGTTTCTCTGGTAATAACATTTGTCTTCCGGGATATCTTCAATCACTTAGAAGAATTAAGTTCATCAAGTTTACTCGCTTTGTGTTTAGATGTGAGTCTCCTTCCCGTTCTCGGTTTTGATGATTCGTAATCAAGAACTCTTTGAATGCCCAAATACTTGAAATTTGTTGAGAAGATCGCTTGAAGTCTTTGAGAGAATCAACTTCTTGAAGACTCGCTCGACAATTTATATCAACCCTTCGTAGACAAATTGTTGTGACCATCAAGAAGAAAACCGCTATACCATACTTGAAACTGAAGTCAACTTCCCACATTTGTATCTTAAGCTTGCACCCAATGATGGAAGAACGGTGTCGAAATTAATGCTTCAAGCAAATCTCTAAGTACTCACTACCCAAACAAAGTATGAGACATTAACACCTCTTGTGATTATCCACACCGTCATATACGTGTGACATTGAGTAAAACAAAGTAACTCCTAATAGTGATAGTTAACGGTCTTTAACCATCCACCTCGATCTTTGGTAACTAGATAAACCAAGTCTTCAACTCAAATTCTTAAGCCCGAGCAAGTTAACAAATAAGAACACGCCTTTATGAAAGTCAACTTCAATATCAAATAAGTGATAAATGATTAACTCCGAAGTAATCACCTTGTGTCAAATGTCCAACAATAGTCAATGTCAACGTCTCGAGGAGTCCCTGCTAAAGAATATGAGCAAGTCGAATTGGGGATTGAATCTGGCATTTAAATCTCCCCCAATTAGTGCTCTCCCCTAAACTAACAGTCTGTTTGATAGATGCCCAGATTACGAAGAAGTCTTTAGATCGTTCAATGCAACTCGTCTTTAGTCTTCTAACATGTAGCAGAAAATGTAGAGCAGATCAGACTCGACCTTCTTCAAGATTGTTCATTGGGAATAGATAGTTAACATCTTCAACTCACACCAAAAGCATCCCACCAAAAGCATCCCAATTAACACATCTTGCAAATCCCCTTAACTAAAATCTCTCCCAATCAAACAAGAACGGAAAGATGTTCATCAAGGAAATCGGCAATAAGGCCATAACGAACACACAAGATGGTAGCGCCAAACTACCGGTCACATCAAACAAGAACGGAGAGATTGTTCGGAATCATCATGTTGATGTATACGTGAGGCATTAACCGGAAGCACTTTATCGAAAAACTCATCAATCCGAGTGAAGATGTCAACCAACGGCTCTTAGAAGAGAGAAACTCCATGTGAAGATTACCCGATAATAAGAAGCTCGGTTCTTACATGAGTTTCGAGCCATATAACCATTAAAATTCTCAAATATCAATCAACAATGCAAAAAATTCACACTTCTTCTCCCCCTCAAGAATTGCATACGGAGATGCCATTCTTGACTAAATAAGTGAAAATCATCCGAATGTTCTATTCACACTTCTCTCCCGCAAAATAAGCACATGATGTCGCCATCTTCATTATAATCGAGCAAGTGGAATGAGAAAACAATCGCTGGTAGCCAGTTCACTTTATGGTAAGCGCATGGAAAAAGCATGAAGCATGTTGATGAGAATGGTCATTAATTAGAAGATTTCTCTTCTTCGAAGATAAAGCGCACCGACACGCATACTTTTCTTTTCTTTAGAGTACGAGGCATGAACCAAGTGTTCATACGTCATAATCTCTCTCTTTCGACTCTCTTAGCAAAACATGTAATCAACCCCATTATCATTCAAGAGGCTCTTTGTCGTGACGGTGATGGAGAAAACCCAATATGATGAATTTGACCTCAAGTAAACTAACCCGAACTCGTGACTTAAACTTGCACATATGTAACAAAGAGCGGTCTTTGAGAATTCATGCTCCATTGAATCTCTTAAGTACTCTATACTCTTCAACCAACCAACCATCAAGTATAAGACGACATTACCTCTTGAAAATCCACAATTGAATGTGACATCGAGCACTACAACGTAACTCCTTTAAGTGATAGTTATTTTGTGGTGATAAAGCCCAATTCCCCAGTGGTAATGTAAGAGGTAAAGACACCCAACAATAACTAGATTTCCAAGTCTTCGTTTTGATAATAAGCTCAAACAAGGATCTCAAGAATCTTCATCCATCCATCCCGATACCTTCGGATACTAAGTACACTCGCCGTGATAATTCACTTCAACCTCGAATAAATAATAGTGAATTAACTCCGTTGTCACATCTTCGATTAATACTCAAATCTAGCCTTCTTTGACAAGAAATGAACTTTGATAATGGTTTCATCCCACCATGGTAAAGTGAGCATACCCCGTAAAACATTGAAGTAACCAAACCGCCATGACGAATATCCAAACACACATCCAATTCATGAAGTACACCCTTTTATCCTTCTTGAGCGGAAGCCGTAGCACCAAAGATCAAATGAGATCCGAATTACACTTACTCTTCTCCAAGATGGTTCCATCAATACGGATTTTACAACTCTATAGTTTAAACCGAGAAATAGTTTCTTTCATGGGATTTTACAAAACCAAGAATAAACCGTAAGATAGATCCGAAATGCACTTTACTATTACCGGGATGTTTCCATTGTCACGGATTTTACAAGTCTATGATTTAAACCGAGAAATAGGTTCTTTCGCGGGATTTTACAAAATCAAGACAAAACCGTAAATAATGTCAGCTTGAAGGTGTTATGACAAATTTGGTTTCGGTGAATATCTGTTTTAGGGGAACATGCAGTGGTTCATAAACGGTTCATTTACCAACATCAACACCATCATCAACCATCCAATTAACACTTTGGTAAACACATCATTCACGCAATCAGACGGCTATTGTAGTGACCACATGGAGAAGTAAACCCGATATACCAAACTTGATCATGAAGTAGAAATCCCCAGATTTGTTACTTAACCTTGTACTAATTCTTGTGAAGAAGAAACGGTGTACCCAATGTACAAAACCTCTTGACATATCCTCAACTGCGTGAGACACCGAAGTGATAGCTACGTTGTGGGTTAATCGAGAAAGAATCACAAATGCAACTAAATAGCCAAGTCTTTATCACACTCTATAAAAGCCCAAACAAGTCATCTTCGCAGAAGGGTAGAAAGAAAGAAGACGAAATAAGTAAACATGCCCGGAAGACCTTACTTCGAATCCAAATAAGAAATACCATATAAACAACCCCCAAAGTCAACTTTGTTCAATAACTAAATCAAGCCGTGACATACTATTCTTCCGTGACAATGTATAAACCAAAGTATTATTCGTCATCACAACAAGTCTCATCTACAAATCTCATTGTCAGATCTCATAGGAACAAGCCAAATTAGAGAAGCCCTTATTTCAACCATCCAAATCCAAATCACTTCAGTAGCAGTGCTCTGCAACCCATTCCAAATAAGAACTAATCAAATTATCAAAACTTTGTACTCGGATAACATCAAATGATTTAAGTAGCACCATCTTTTCCGTTTTAGTCCAAAGGAAATGATAACACATTCAGATTTGAAAGAACTTGCAATTCAAATTGGTGATATTGCAATACAGATAACAACAAATAAGTGATAATGCCAATTTGTGTTGGACAAATTAAGTGAGAACCATTCAAATTAGTGAATAACAAAGTCCATGTATACGGTGGAACCTACACGATCTCGTCCCATGTCCAGATCCATTGGATTGTCTATTAACGAAAATTCAACAAAGCCCAAAGGCAATCCCATTTCAGTGAAGTGCAATAGGCCCACGTTTTAAATCCAGCCCACCATCCAATTCATAATACTAACGCAGGACCCCATCTGATTTTGTAACCGGGTATAAAAAGAGACATTGCCTAAAGATTAGGTCATTATCAATTAAACCTAACCCTAAGCCACATCCTGTTGATATCCCCGCCTACCACAATCTCATCTCCTCAACTCATATCTCAGATCACTCTCATCTCAATTCAAATCATTCTCCTCTTCATCTAAAACCGATTGATATAAAGCATCTCAACATATGAACAATAGATGTGATTTATCACCTACGAGCCCTACCTCTTTGTACAATATTCGAAGAATACACAGAGTATTCAAGGCTTCACGATCTCTGATTGAGGTCTCAGGTAGGTTTATCATTGTTTTTCATTTGATGGTCATGTCTAACCGAATTCAAAGAAAGATTATAACACAATTGTTATAAATCGTTCTTGAATAATTCGAAAATGAAAGGAAGTTAAGCTTCCACACAATAATGGATCAATGATGTATTAACTCATGTGAATGATCTTTAATGGTCGGGTATTAGTTTGAAGAACACATGAGAAACTGAGATCACTTAGAGTTTTCTTTTCAATACGAGGCTCTTATCTTAGAGAATGAGTCTGATATTTGTGAAGTTGTGAAGATTGATTATGTTGTTTCGGTCCATAAGATTTATGCATCACGTTTTCTTGAATTTTTCGATGTTCCTTGGATTGATGATGTATTATTACTGAGGTCGAGACGTTTTTGGTATAAGGTATTGTGGTCGAGTCTTTTGTGGTATTAGTTATGTGTGGTCGTGGTCAATTCATTCTTCATCTCTTCTTATCTGTCCTAGTCGCTAAGCCTTTAAAACCATACAAGTCGCTATTGACTCAAAAGTCAATAGTCGCTACATACTTTTAAGTCAAGAGTCAATTCGCTAGCACTAAGTCGCTAGATTTAAGATTTGTGCCAAGTCGCTAGCGAGTTATGCAAGTCGCTATTGACTTTTATGTTAAGTCGCTATTGACTTGAGTTGACTAAATAGTCAACTCGCTACATGTCTCAACTCGCTAGCATGAATATCAAAATTTTCGATGAGTTTTCCGATAACTTTTCCGACCATATTCATGAAAACCCGGAAAAACTTCATAACAACGCATCTTATGAATGTTAAGACCGGTTTGACCATAAAAATGTGACTTTGACCACGGAAAAATGTCACAGCTTAGCATCTTATACCCGAAAAATGTGATATTCAAGACATTGACCCATTTGACCATGAAATGAACAAATGACCATAAACATATTAAACCGAAACAAATCACAAGAACTGCTTCATATAAGCTGTTTAACCATGACACAAATTATCATATTCAAAGCACATGACTTATTCATATTCAAAACAGATTTAGTTGTTAGCGAACATGACTTTTGACCAAAAGCAGATTTTTCCTATTCAAGCACATGACTTTTGACCAAAACCAGATACACGACCAAAACCAGATACACGAAACATGTAGAACAGTTATCAAAACAGATATTCCAGACACAAAAGTACCAAAACAGTTGAAAACAGGAATCAAAAAATACCACACAAATCAACAAAACACAACAACCTGGCTCTGGTACCAATTGTAGGATCGTGTATATTATTGTGTTGATGATTCGGGTGGTCTTGGGAGATCAAAATACATGTTTTCCATTTTAGAGAGAGAAAGTAGAGAGAGAGGGTGTTCTTGCTAGAGAGTTACCAAATTGTAGAGTATTAGATTAATGAGAAGCACCACCCCTTCCAAGGATGGAAGGGTATTTATAGTTACAAGAAATCGACCTCCTATCGGCTGTGGATCGGGGATACGATGGGTAAAGACCGTCCTTCCTCCACGGTGTTGCACTAAACTATACTACGCTACAAACTAATAAATAAACTACTAAATAACGTAACTAATGACAAGTCTACGAGCTAACTTAAGCTAGATAACATTTGGGGTGACCGACACTTCACTATGGAATTTTCTAATTCCTAACCATTTTGCGATTAATGATCTTTATTGATCCCAGACATCAATATCTTATATTTGAAATTCACAGTCTCCAGGCTCCAGCATTGCTTTCTACTCGATCTGCAATATATTCATCTTGCCTTTTTTACTTTTGGCTCCAGCAAGACCAACCTACTACTATCTACCCGATCCCTTGATCTCTTATCTGGCACCTTCATTAGAAAATATTACTTACTCAAAAACTGTATTAAGGTCCATGATGATAAGATATCACTTCTAAACTAAGACCAGTTTATAATAAATTATCTTTTTATTAACAGATATCTCGTAGGCTATAAATATTTTAAGGGTTTTGTTAACCACAACCCATGGGGTTTTGTTAACCACAACCCATGGGGTTGTGTTTAAATATACCTTAATTAAAAATTTGCATTAAACGAACTAGGGATCTAGTATACTCCATAATTATACATATTTTTTCATTTTAAACATGGAATGTGATGTTAAATATGGAATGTTTAGTGTTCATTTAATGCAAAATTTTAATTAAGGTATGTTTAAACACAACCCTATTGGTTGTGGTTAACAAAACCCTTATTTTAATATACTTTGGCAAGTACCGTATATACAACAATTAATTGTTTTTTCTCTACTCTGCAAGTTTGTCATGTTACACATTTGACTCGGAAAAAAACATAACCCAAGTCGGCGCATCTTTTAGATAATGGGACATTCCAGCAATTCCAGCATTACTAGTCAAGTGACCCGATATACCAAACATACTCTCGATACAAGAATAAAGGGAATACATGTAGGGAATACACGTAACGTCTAAGTATTAATGAACCAAAACCAAAGAACTGGGGGTCATTTTTATTAAAAATACAAAAAAATAAAATAAATAAATAAATAAAAATAAAAATAAAGAAAAGTTCTAGTTATGATGCTATATAGTCACTAAGCTACACCATACACCTTAGATTATTAATATTCGTAACTTCGCAATAAACTGCCGAAACTAAAAAAAACAAGGAGCGATGAACAAGAATATGACGGAAACTATGAAGATCATAAGTCATGTACATACCTGAGGTAAATCCATGATAAAAGTGGCAGTTGGAGAGTTCCGAAGCAAGTAATTTCTTACTTGAGTGGCCATTGTTGCTATTTCCGTGCGGCCACGCTTTGGTCGTTCCGTGTCTATCTTCAAGCACTGTAAGTTATGGAATGGACAGGGCTCATCGGAGAACTCTTCCATGAATGATGAAATAATCTGGAACATATATATTAAAAAAAATACACAAGAAATAATTTATGTTAGCATTATCTCATACGCATACCAAAAGGGTAACATTAGCTACATGAAAACTTTTTTCTTTAGTAACAGGTTTGTGGTTCATATGGGTTTTACCTACATGAAAGGATAGGACACAATAACAACTCCACAAACACTGTCCTCTTAATATAAATACGTGCAGTTTTCCTTTTTTTTTTTTTTGATCTGGGAATTTTATTCAATCTATGTCAGGATAATTAAGGCGACTAAGGTATATATGTATTTAACTAAAGACTAGACAATCCAGTCATATAGTAATTAGAATTAAGGTGAGTAAGCTATAAGCATAACAATTAAATTTATTATTTGTATATATACCTCAACGATATTCAAATCAAGAATAAGAACTTTGGTAGTGTGAAGTTTCTTGAACAAGTTTTGTAGCACAGGAACATGTCTCTCTTCTTCATATTCATTAATTATTGACAGAGAAAGATAAACCTTCTCTAGAGAACTGAAGCCTTCTGTAGAGAACTGCATAAAATCATAGCAAGGAAGATCATTTAAACCGGACCTCACCGATGCCTTCAGACTCTTAAGTTGAGGTGAAACCACGTTTAAAACCTCCGGAAACGCATCAGGCTCAGTAATCGTTAAATTAGTAAGTTTTGGAGCACAAATACTAAAGATCTTCAACCCATACATATGCATCTGATGTAATGTAAGCTCTGTTAAGCTAACACACTTGGAAAAAAGGTTGACACTCTTTTCACTATCAGTACCAAATTGGATATTTGTCAAACTCAGAGTTTCTAAGGACGGAAAATCCCAATCTGAATTTTGTATGTAGCAGTAATTGTATATATTATTAACTGAAAGGGTAAGGTGTTTGAGAGACTCAGAGCTGAAAAAATATTCTGGGATTTTAAGGAATTTAGAAGTGGGCAACATCACACTCAGTCGATGAATATTACGAGTGTATGCATAGTTTACAATGAACTCAATGACAGATTCGGTTACTGCTCCTGTGTATATCAGATCAACAGCAGAAAGCTCTTTATGATTGTCGGGGTCAGAAAGTGCATGTTCTACGAATTCAGCAAACTTGGGCAAATTAAGGAAAAAGCCACTATTTAAATTAATGTGTGACGTTGTAATCCATACATTCCTCCATTTCCGCGACAATGCACTTGTCTGGACTAGAAATTTGATGTCAAGGAAGGAGAGAATGTGATGAATAACATCATCTGGCAAGTTGCTAATTCGATCTTTTTCTGCCATCATAGTTTCGTCTTAAAACATGTATATCAGTTCTTTAGCACCTCTCCTCTGCTCAATCCAGAAATCTACAGGTGTAACTAAATGAAATCAGTGATGAAGTTGTTTTAAAAGTCAAACAATTATCAACTTGCCAAAATGAAAAATAAATAGTAACCACTTATGATCAAACATATAATCGGGTTCGTAATAATATCAGTTTTTTTAATTAACCAAATTACTAATCAGCAAAAAAAAAATTAAATTCTGGCTTCGAGGCTCAAGCTAACAAAAAAATGTTCTACCTTTAAATGAAAAAGAATAACTCAAAAACCAAAAGTTAATGGAACTGGCTAAAGAAAGTGAAGAAAACAAGTATGTATATGGTCTAGAGCACCTAACCGGACGAGGTATTCCCTATTGAGGTTACGCGGGGAGGTCCGGGTATTCCGTGATCGTTTCCGACCGTTTCCCTAGCCACAACCAAGAGGTGTACCTAGTGTGGTTTGAACGACCTCCTGTGAGGACATCAATGTGCCGGACCAATAGGCTATTTAATTTGGTAGTGGTTATGATCTAGAACACGTATCTTTAAAATAACAATAACTTTGCATGGTAAACCACTAGAATCAAATCGATCCATAGTTATATATCCATATATCTTACTAATATTTACACATAAAACAGAAAGAGTTACACCATAAGTCGCATTTAACGATTCTATGTACATACATTGAAATTACAACAATATTTTCATGTATGTGAAAGTAAATGAATTTGTATCGAGAAAACTTACATAATATCGTGATAGCCTCAGTCGATCTGGTACTTTAGTGATAAGTGATAGCCCTGCAAGCAGTTATAAGCTTTTTTTAATAAACAACTAATCATCATATATATTCGGCGTTAAATAAGGCAACAAAATATAATCAATTAATTCAAAATTAAACTTGTTTCCAAAATAGATCTTTATTTTTGGCAACATAGATACCTCGTCTTTATATAATCTACTATTCATCCCTCACTAAAGTTTCTTATCGTGATAATTTTATTTATTTTATTTTACTAGTAGCTTTATGGCTCTCCCAATTGGGCGGGCTAGCTTTATGTATTGCTTTTATTAAAAAGAACATAAGGGCATCCACTATGGTGGTTTATCAAAAGGTTTATAAAAAGATGAAGAGGTAAAATCTTATAAACCATAGTGAGCATCCATTTTAAACTTATGCATGAATAGGTCTATTGAACTTTTTCATAATTTAATGCTTGTGTTAAATGAGATGTTTATAAAGCTTTAAGAGGTTTTTACATAGTGGAATTAGGTTTACAACATAAAAAGGTTTATAAATTAATGCTATTATACAACTATAGACCTTTAGAAAGGTTTACCATAGTAGATGGCCTAAGCATGTCTAGCTATGAGGTTATATTACTCATTATTAAATGTTAAATTCACAAAAATTTATTAAACTATATCCGTACAATTATTTGGCAAACAAATGTGAAAGGTAAGAATGAAGAAAAATAAATTATAACGCAATATAATTGAACCAATACAATTAACAAATCATTATGTGGGTATTATTTTATAAACTTTTTGTGAATGTAGCATTAATCTTACTCATTTAATTACATTTTCTATAATAATTGTGTAGTACAAAAGTTGAAATACATTAAGAGTGTGTTTGGCGCGGAGTATTTAGAAGCGTTTAGGAGCATTGAGCGTCGAGCGTTGTGACATTTAATGCTTGTTTGACAAACAACAAGTAGCTTTATCTAGTTTTTTCGGAATGCACATTTTTCAATGCTTCAAGAAGTAGCATTTAAGAGTGTTGAGCATTTAGGAGTTGTTTTACACATTATTATTACACCTACATCTACATTACAAAACATTCTTATAAAAAAAATTATTAATGCTTATAGCTACTGCTTACTGCTACTACTACTTTTGTCAAACACACCCTAAAGTTATACTCGCGATAGATAATATATTATCATAATATATTGACGCAAACACAAGATAACATGCCTAGCAGGCCAAAAAGTATTTTTTGTAGCCCAAGGGTTGCATTGAGATAACGATAAACATCAAGATCATCTGTATAAGTGCTATGTGTATCTGAAAAGAACCATTCCAGCACCTCCGGTCAAAGCCACTTCCTAGCCTTGCTTTTACACGATCAACTCTTATATGAAGTTGCGGCATTAAAAGCAGTAAATGCTTGGCAAATTCTCATTTTAGAACATACACAGAAAACGACATTAAGTTGGTGTTTGAATTCAACTTAATTGACATAATATGAAAATAAATGAGTTCATTAAGTTATATAAAAACTTTTTGTTTGTGATTTAATAGAGAAAGATAAATGAAAATATAAGATAATAAAACCGATAGTGTCTACTAGGGCTATAAACGAACTGAACGTTCAGTGAAAATTTAAAAAGTTCATTTATGTTCGTTTATTTATTAAATGAACGAACATGAACAATATTTTATGTTCGTTTAGTTAAATGAACGAACATAAATAAAAGTTGCGTTTGTTCATTTATGTTCGTGAATGTTTGATTACGCGTTCATTAACGTTTGTTTATGTTCATTTATTCATTTATTTTCGTATATCATATATCTTTAATTGTATAATTCTAAATTTGGTTTGTTTAAACAAAATAGCACTTATAAAATAATATCTTGTGCATAATTTAATAAAGTTTATGTTTGTTTGTCTACGTTCATTTATGTTCGCTAAGCGTTCATTTAGTGTCTTAACGAAAGGACAAAAACGAATATGAACGACTAATTTTCTTAATAAACAAACATGAACAAGAAAAATCATTCGTTTAAGCGCCCGTGTCCATTTATTTGTCCGGTTAAAATTAAATGAACGAACATAAACAAGGCTCCATTCGTATTCGTACGGTTCATTTACAGCCCTAGTATCTGCATTAAGTCATCTCTTAATTAAAATGATTTAGATTTAAGATCATTTGAGGACAAAACATTCTTTACATACCAAGGGATCAATCTTCACCCTCCATCTTCCCTTCATTTTTATTTGATCTAATGGATGAGATTAATCCAAAAAAAAAAAAAAAAAAAAAAAAAAAACCCCACTTTCATCTTTTTTCAAATATTAATAGCTTTCAAACCGTTAACCGTTAAGCGAAAAAAGTATACCATTACGACAAGCATTTATCTTTCTATAAATAGACACTTTGATATATACTTTCGATAAAAAAATCGTGTTTTCACGTTTTTTTACATTTTTTTTTTTTTTTTTTTTGTTACCGAAATTGCATGAAAAAATCACATGTGATTAAACACTAATTTGAATATCACATGTGATATTAGTGTTAAATCACATATGATATTACACTAATATCACATGTGATATTACATATCACATGTGATATTACATATCACATCTGAATATCATATCTGATTTAACACTAATATCACATGTGATATTACATATCATATGTGATTTAACACTAATATCATATGTGATATTCAAATTAGTGTTTAATCACATATGATTTTTTCATGCAAATCTCATATTCGAGAAAAAAAAAACGAAATAAAAGACGAAAAAATGTGAAAAAAACGTTTACTTTTACTTTTTCGAAAATATATCAAAGTGTCCGTATATAGAACGATAATTAAATGCTCGTCGCGGTGGTGTAATTATTTTCGCTTAACGATTAACGGTTTAAGAGATATTTAAATTATAAAAAATATGTGAAATAATAAAATGCTTATAATCTCAACCATTGATTTCTTTACTACATTATAAAGGATTTGCTTAATGTGGAAATCAATAGTCAATAACCAAAAAATTAAATGTCTTGAATGATAAACTTGTAACACTCTCCAATATTAATACACCTTATTTCAAAAACTTGTAACTAACCCATTTCAAAATTTTGTAACAGCTTGTGAAAGGCTTAAAATTCACGCCCCCACCACCCCCACACACAACACTTTCATTTCTATTTATCTCTCTCTAAAACACATAATACTATCTACTCTCTCATATTTTGTTTTATTCGATAAGTATGTCTATATAAGATCTTATATGAACACTCTCATATATTATGTTTCTCCTACAAATTAAACTCACACAATAAACAACTCTCCATCCGCATAGTGTTACACCACCACCGGCGGACATCTCCTCAACCACAATTACACCGCAACCACCGGACTGCTCCACCACTAGATACGTCCCATATCATCTCCTCACAAACCCATCTGAAAATTTAAAATTTCTCAAGTTTCACATAAATATACGTCATGTGTAAGTTCATCTAAAGAATAGGGATGTACTCCAGGTCTGCTTAAAGCTCATCAGGCAAGTACTCAGGCCTCCTGGCAGGATACTTTTCTTGGCTTATGGATTGCAGCGTTGCGGCTTGTTAAAAGGGTGACATCACAGAAATTTTTACAATTTTCCTATCACCATCCCCACAGTGTTACACCACCACCACCGGACATCTCACAAACCCAAGAAGAAACTTACCGACATGTTCCCGAGCCCATAAAGATTACAAACAAGAAACCAAAGGGTTGTGATTTCGAGTTCGGATTAAAGAAAGAAGAGCAAGAACAACAAGAAATCATTATTCCAAACATAAGAACCACTTGGTTCGAACGAGATTAAAGGGGTGTTTGTGGTTCGAACGAGATTAAAAGGGTGTTTGTGGTTTGAACAAGATTAAGCTTCTTGGTTTAAGTTTCCCGATTCAGTTTCCAGCGGCTAAATTACCTTGGGTGTTTGTGTTGTTGAGAGAACCCAATTTTTTTTTTTTGACTGCGTTTAATGTAATGAGTTGATAAATTTAAGTGGTATTGTGTTTAGGGTTAGGGTTATAACAATTTAAATTGGACTAATTTGTGGGCTTGTTCTAGCTTCAAGAGTAAAAGGCCTAATAATTGATGTAGAAATATCAAATAAGTTAGTATGTGCTCTGTATTATACGAATTACAAAAGAATATTTAGTTCACTTTTAATGCTTTGAAATACAACTTAACATACATATAAGAACTTTAGTTAGAAGATATGATAGTGTTTGAAAGATGTTTAAAGTCATATAATGTATTGCTTTGTACCTTATGAAACAATTAAAAAATCATCACTACACTAATAATTGGTGGATATGCATTATGCTTTGTTAGGGCCGATAAACAATTAGCCAATAATATGGGGTGTATAAAGGGCCGAGTAGATAGTGTCATAAGCCTCTTTCAAAAATGTCTTTTGTTCAATCGGATCATTATGTTTTTGTGTTTGTTTTTTAAAATTATGAACAATTAATTGTTTGCTATAAGTACGTGGGATATTATTTTGAAACGTAAACGCCATGCTCAAATAAAACTTAGGTTTAATTTATTTGAGTTAAATTTATTGGAAAAATGTTACATGTTTATATTATTAAGAACAAATTTGTTGTATAGCATATCTAAAGCTTATCTTACGCCAAATTTATAGTGACGCTTATCTTCAATTTATATTTCTAAGATGCTACCTATGTTACTCTCTTTAATTCGGACCTTTATGTTTATTTGGATATTAAATAGTTTGCATCGCTATTTCTAATAGTTATTTTAATTAAAAATTTCGTAAGTTATTGTTACAAAAAACGTATAAATGAAAAACGTTTGCTTGCCACAAAATTTAGTCATAAGGTACCCGCCGCCGCATTGCACGGGTACCCTGCTAGTCTTTTTAAATGGAGGGTGGGGATGAGTCTCTTGATATGTGAGAAAATTTTGGTATGTAAAATAACTCTACTTTATACTATTTATAATACCCGTGCACGCACGGGGTTTTGACAAAAATATTTATTATGTATTAATATTGAATATTGTGTCTTTAAAGATAATTGCATATAGTTATATAGTTATAAGTTTCGTGCACGCACGAAGTTTACACATAAATCAAAATTTTTTTAACATTTTAGTTCAGTACACATATAAGAATTTGCCCATGAAAATTGTGATATAAGTACAACTAATATTTATGCACGAGTTTTTCATTGTGCGTTAATATCCATTAGAATTTGATAAAATATTTGTAAAAATTTATGTTAGGTAACTCATGATTTAATTTTATTTAGCTGACAAAGATATTGATATTGTTATTTAAATTTCACTACTGATATTATATTGTACACATGATGCAAGTTTAATAGCACATAATGAGCGTTGATAAAGTTAAAGTATACTCCTTATATTTTTTTAGAAATGTTTTCCAGATATCCTTATTTAAATAAATAAGAATTACATGATTCATTGTTATAAGTACAATCGCGTATATATATTTTCATATTAAAGTAACCCGTGCTTACAATTTGATAATTATATTCTCGTTTTCAGTAATTTAGCCGTATTTAAAATATAAACTCGTGTCCACATAGGTTAAAATTTTAAAAATGAATACATGAGTTCTTATTGTACGTATATAGTAAAAAAATTGATACTTATATTCTTATGTAAATTTATATGTTGTTATTTTAAAACAACATATACATTGTATTTTTTAAGATATAAAGTATAAGGGGTATTTGTTTATAATCCAAAGTTATTAAAAAACATGGAGACTTATAATATTACACTTAACTCTATATAATTTTTAAAAGGGTGAAAATTAAAGGTCTGCAACGTCTTTTAAGTCTGCGTCTGCTAATATATTTTGTTAAGGAATTAAAGCTGCTAACATCTTTCAATTTCACTCGATCTAGCTAATATTACATGTTGGTAGTAGGTTACAGGTCACCTTGGCGAAAAATTTGCATTAGTCCTCTAGGACTAACGACCGTTAACTAGATGATAACGAAAAAAAAAAAAAAAAAAAAAAAAAAAAAAAAAAATTTACTTTTTTAAAAATTTTCAAAAATTTTAAGTTTTTTTAAATTTTAAAAAAAAATTTAAAATTTTACGTTTTTTATAAAAAATCTTACGTTTTAAAAAAAATTTAATTAAAAAAAATTATAAAAATTTTCGTTTTCTTTTTTTTTTTTTAAGTTTTCGTTTTTTAAAAAAATTTTACGTTTTTAAAAAAATTTTACGTTTTTTTTTTTTTTTTTAATTTACGTTTTTAAAAAATTACATTTTTTTAAATTTTTAAAAATTAATTTTTTTATATTTTTATGTTTTTTTATAAAGTTTACGTTTTTTTAAAAAAATTTAAAAGTTTTTTTTTTTTTTTTAACGATCGTTATCATCTAGCTAAAGGTCGTTAGTCCCAGAGGACTAATCACAAATTTTCACCAAGGTGACACAGAACCTACTACCAACAGTCATATTAAGCTAGATCGAGTGAATTTGAAAGATGTATAACAACTTAACAAAATATATTAGATAGATGTGAATTCTGAAAAAATGCGTTAATCTTTTAACTTTCACCCTTTTAAAAATTCAACCACTAAAGTTTTATTAATTACCTCCTCTTTTTTTAAGTTTTTGTTTTCACAAATTTGACACCTATATTTTTATGTGTTTTTTATCAATCAAATTTCTTTACCAAATTTATTAAAGTTTGACCAAAATCAATTTAATTTTTACTTTTATTAACCAATCACATCACACGATTTTGCTTATGTGGCGAAATCGAACTCTCCTATTGACCCAATTGTTTTTTCAATAAAAATAAATTGACAAAATCATTTCGAAATGATGTAATTCTTTTATTATATAAAAGATATTAATTTTGTTGATGTTAACAATGTTGGAATCGTATGGTTAGTTTTCTATCCATTCTCCCTCATTTGATACAACTCTATTTACAATAAGACTAGCAGGGTACCCGCGCGTTGCAGCGGCGGGATCTTGAAAAAAAAATTTCGATGAATAATGTATTTTAGTTTATTATGTTCTTTTAAACAATAAATTTATCGATATCAAAAATTTCGTATAGCCCGTGCCCGTTCGGGCTCAAACCCGTTGGCCGTGTTCTGCCGGGCTCGAGCCCGTTGGTCCGCCTGCTTCGGGCTCAAGCCCATTTGGCTCGTTGCCCGTTCGGGCTTGAATATTTGTATAATGTGCTTTATTATTTGTAGTAGTAAAATTTAATGCATGAGTTGTGTTTAATTTGGTTGTACAATATGTTTGATAATTTGTATTTCTTATGTAAGGGGTGTTTTAATAACTGTATTAATTGTATTTATTGACCAGTTAAATAATTGACTACATTAAATAGCATTAATGTGGTGTTTTGTTATACACTATGTTTCTTGTCTCGTACGTCTGAAAATTATGTGCATTAAAGTGTTGTACACTATGTTTCTTTTCTTGTAAGTAGTAGTTATTATAGTCATTAATAACATTGACTACTTTAATTGCATTAATGTTGTAAGTCTGAAAATAAGTCTGAAAATTACATCATGCTTATTTTGTTGTACACTATGCTTATTTTGTTGTAAATCTGAAAATTGGTTGCAGCTATTGTACATTATGCTTAAATGGTTGTAATTTTTGGTGAAGTGGTATTTTTAATAGCATTAATGTTGTTTGATAGAATTTTTGTCTTAAAATGATACCACGCTTTATTTTGTTGTACAATATGCTTCCTTTGTTGTAATTCTGAAAATTAGGTGCATTAAAGTGTTGTAAACCATGCTTAATTTCTTGTACGTCTTAAAATTAAGAGTGATGTGCCTTCGTGCATTATAAGTAGTATAGATATAGATATATTTGTGAATGTCTTGAAATTGAACCTAACAATGTATCCGGCCTGACCCATTATGAATACAAAGACCCATCAAACAAATTTATGCATAATGACCAACCTAACCCGTTTGAATGTAACGATTAAAGTCTAGATGTATTCAATGCTCAACTCTTGATTGTGGATCAGATGTATTTTTGCCATTAAAAACGTTAGATTGCTCGACTGTTCAAAACAGTTTATTGACCAAAACATCATATATGAACTTTTACCACGTACGTCAAACATAATTATATTAAGAACCATAACTAAAACAAAAATTAAGCTATTTGTTTTTTAATAAATAAAAATACATTATTGAAATTTATAGAAAAAACCCCGCGCATGCGCATGCATTGAAACTAGTAAGTACAAAATAAACCAAAACTGAATAGCTAATTACAGCTATCAGCAATGTTAAAAATGATAGAAGATATTCTTTGAAGCGTCAATAGTTCAACGTGGACAGCCATTGGAGTTTAACTGCAAGCTTATAAGTTTATATTATACGTAATTTTTTTGAAAGAGGCAAACATATATCGAAGACGTCATCAGTGATGAACGTAGCACTCGAACAATTCTTAAGCCAGTAGTTCCTTATTTGAGTTACCATTGTTGCTAAATGGCCCCCTTGATTGTATTCCATATCGTGTACCTTCAAGGACTTCAAGTTATTGAATGGACATGGTTCAGACAAGAGTTGATCCGAGCATAACCAGAGAGTCTTGACACATAATATACAAAAAAATTACACATTAGAAAAAAAGAAAACCATAAAAAACAATCTACAAATACACATAAAGAATAGAAACTACGATGAGTCGAGGACAAACACAAGGATAAGATGTGCAGATGAATACAAGCAATCATGTTTCTCGAGGAAAATGGGTTCATATCTGATATAAGTAGTTACTCAAAACTTATAGCGTTGTCATTAGTTCTCTAACAATCTCCATAAATCAGTCAAGGAAAGATCCACGCATCTTAGTTAAGTATAGTATTAAACTAGTTAACCCGCGTTATGACAGTCGTTGCCCTCGATTATTTTATTTACGGAATGAATTTGCTATTTTTTTTTTTTTTTTTTTTTTTTTAAGTCTGTTCATGCGCATACTATTCATGCCCCATGAGTTTTAGTATATAGTATATCATTTTATTCAAATGAATTTGCTAAAGTTTTTTTTTTTTTTTGCACTGCTCACTTATTGTTCATGGTTCATCCCCAATGAGTTTTATATATATATATATAATAAGATTATTAACTCGGTTAAGTATGTAAACGCAAATATTTGTGTGTTATGATTCATAAAGGTAATTATCACCTAACAACACTAGGCATTACTGAACACTAATGCCGTCCTATTCCAACTTATAGGCCGAAAGCCTGCACTTGGTGTAGAGTATGAGCACTGGGATCAAGGATTGTGGTTACGCAGAAAATTATTACTGCCAACCACCACCAACAAAATAGAAAGAGGAACCCTTTATTACATTAATTCAAAGTTACCTTCTTATCACATTCATATATAGAGAGCTCTCTCGACATGACTCTAATTTGAATAAGCTATTTCACTTTGAATATATGTCCTCCACCTTTGGGCTATTGTCGTGGGACAAGAAAACTATTTCACATTCTATACTTTTATATAAGGTTAGAAAGTAAAGTAGTCTTAATCAATAAATACACTCATGTCTCTTATTGGGGTTGCAAGATGAAAATCTAATTGCTTCTTTTGGAAAAAAAAAATAACTAAAGTTAACTACGGATTTCATAGTTATCCACGGCCAGTCGGCCACGATCCCAACACAATAAAACCAATCCAAATATAAGTAGTCACAGTTGAAATGCATACCTCAATGATTTGTGTATTAACAAAGAGAAATTTAGCACTGCGAAGATCTTGGAATATATTGAATAGCACTGGAACAAATAACTGCTTTATGCCAGCACAAGGAGAACGGTGAAACTGCATGGAGAGATCTACTTTTTCTAGAAAATCAAAGCCCTCCGTGGACAACTGAAGAAAATTGGTAGGTCCGTTACCAATATCAGTAGTAGCAACTACTGATGCAGTTACATTCTTAAGTTGAGGAGCATTCACTTTGAAACATTTAGGAAATCCCAAGGCATCTTTAATTGTGAGATTCAAAAGTTGTGGACAACATATGTTGAAAGTATCTAAGTCGTCCAAAGTAAACCGAGATAACATGAGATCCTTTAGATTCACACATTTATAAAAAAGATTAAGGCTTTTAACTCCAGCATCATGAAAACACATCCCACTTAAATTCAGAGTTTCTAATGCGGGAAAATCCCAAGCCGATTTTGGTAAGTGGGTACATGTCCAACACTCAAGGGTTAGCTGTTTCAGAGTGTGACAACTAAGAAGAAAATTTGGGAGCTCAAGGAACTGGTCAGTATTCCATTTCATAACCAGTTTCCTAACTTTACGCGAATACACATATAATATAACATCTTCAACAATTGGATGGTAAGGTGGTCCTGAAAATTGGATTTGAAGTGCAGAAACTCCTGCATGATTGTTCCGGTACCATAGTACACAGTCAACAAATTTGCCAAACTTCGGCATAATACCAGAAAATCTACTGCAAGCATTTAAGTTAAGATAGGGCAATGTAGTCCAAATATTCCTCCATTTCCGAGACAATGCACTAGTTTGAACAGCATATTTCATGTCAATAAAAGAAAAAATGTGATGAATAATATCATCAGGCAAATTGCTTATTCTATCTTCTTCTTCATTGTCTTGTATAAAATCCATCATATCCTCTCCTCCACTCATGAATCCAGACATCTAAAATAATACAACGCAAAACAGATATTGATGAACTCCACTTATATATGTTTCAATATGATTAGAAAATGCTTTAATAGAAAAAGATGCACTTCTACATAAAATTAAGAGACCCAGGGGCTCGCATAGTTTCTTGCCCCTCACAACTTGACCTTCCGGGAAGAAAAAAAGAAAAAAGAAAAAAAAAAAACATTAGAGGATTTTGATTGAACTAAAGTAAGCAAAGTTGATTTCAGTAAGTGCCTATATCAAGATCTATCTAAGGGCATCTCTAACAATGGGTTAAGTTTTCTTAGAATTTTTTCAAAAGATGTATTACTTGAAACTACGTTTAAAACCTTTAGAAAAATGGGACAAGCCAATGAAAATGTACACACATTTTCATCTTTTTCTTTGTAACGTATCCAATCCACTGTAATCATTATTTTGTTTGTACCATTGCCAATATTAGGGGTGTTCACGGATTGGGTAATATCCACGGTAACCGAAAACCGAAACCGAACCGAACCGAAAATAACTGAACCGAATTTGTGGCCGAACCGAATTGGTCAAACCGAACCGAACCGAACTAAATATTTGGTTATCGGGTTGGATATGGTTTTAGCAATGAAAACCGAAACCGAATTCATATAAAATATATTTTTTCTATGTATATATATGAAAAAAGTCACTAAAACTCTTTTTAGTATAAATATAACATGATTTAAGCTTGAAAAAATATTTTGTGCTAAAATATATATAATTAATTAAAAAATTAAAATTATGTAATTCGGTTCGGTTTTCGGTTATTCGGTTCGGTTTTCGTTATTCGGGTTGAATCAAATTTAATTTCGGTTCGGTTTTCGGTTATACCCAGAAAAAAAAAATTAACCGAACCGAATAAACCGAATAACCCGATAACCGAACCGATGAACACCCCTAGCCAATATGGCATTACCACATTAGCATTTGCTACGCAAGTTGATATTATAAAGTTATATTATTGAATAAAAATCAAAAATACTATACAACAAAGAAAAAAAAAAGAAAAAAATTACATTTTTAGTTAACTTTTTTAGAACTGCAATTTTTCACATAACTTACGGTATGAGCGTTGAATCCACAACCTCTTAACGGGTGCACTACGTTTAACTATGCGAATGGCCTTGGGTACATTCTTTTAGCCAAATCACCCTATCAAAATATCAAATAGGCCGGGTAGAAGAGGTTATGATCAAGCTTTAGTTTAAGACTTACGAACTAGAAAACACACAAGTCTTTACAGAAAGAAGCTAACCCTCCAAAAAAATTTGTTAGAAACTTTTTTTGCTTATAACGAATTTTCTTATCAAGTCTTTTAAGCTTCAGAGATGCCCTACGTTGTTGGTTTTGTTTACCACTAATAATATTGACAACAGAATATTCAAGCCACTCTAAAGTCTAAACTTGAACGAATATAACCCATATACTTAAATTTAGTTTTACCTTATCTGACGAACAAATCTCAGAGCTCGAACTTCCTCTTTAATTAAGAGTTAGGGTATACGTTCTAATTATTATATTTATGGGCGAAATTTAATGGAATTGGTTAATGGGCCCCATATTAAAACTGAAATTTTTTATCGGGTCTAAAGCATTCCGATTTGGGCCAACAATTAATGTACTTTTTCACTCATTTACCATTTTGTGAAGCCCTTAATGGTTTTTTAAAAACTTATTTACCATTGTCTGAGATGTTTAAAAATTAGGGTAGGGTTGTTGATCCGTTCGGTTATCGGGTTGTTCGGTTAGTTCAGTTCGGTTAATTCGGTTAAAAAAAAAATTTAGGTCACCTGAGAACCGAACCGAACCAAATTCAAATTCAGTTTTCGGTTCGGTTCGGTTGAATTATAATTCGGTTCGGTTCGGTTCTTGGGTTGACCCGAATAACCCGAATTTCACTATTTTTTTAAGACTAAAATACACCGTTGGTCCCTAAACTTGGCTCGAAGGATCGCGATGGGACGAATCTCGCCCTTTTCATCGTCGGGGGTCCTTATTTCAAGGTTTTCACTCGCTACAAGTCCTTTGACCAAGTCAACATCTGATTTTTGTTTTGTAGTCGAGGGTATTTTAGTCCATACACATTTATACTTTTATAACACATTTATATTTTACCCCTTCATCTTTCATCCTCTTCATCATCTACCCAAATCATTTATCTCCCCAAATCATCCAAATCATCCTGGTCATCATCTTCTCAAATCATCTCCCCAAATCTTCCTAGGTCATCATCTTCCCAATTCTTCTCCGCAAATCATCCTGGTCCATAAGCTAACTAAAAGATTTGGAGTGATTCTGTATTCCACAAAAATGATTGAGACACTTGAGGCTAATGGCGGAGAGTTCCCTTCTTCATCTCTTGAAAATGAGAGTCAGATTAAGGAAGATCTTTCAAGCTTAGTAATGACTTATTTCCTTTCTTTTATTGGTCTCCTTTATGTTTTATGAAAATTTTCATGAATTGAACGGAACTACTAATCCGTTCCTGCTTTAAAATAATGTAATATGCACGAAAGTATCTAAATGTATGCTATCAAACATCTTCCAGTTTCATCAAATTTTTATTTATTTTTCCTTGATGATTTATTGCTAATCGATATTGTGTACTCTAATGAATTGCAGACTATACGCCTTTTCCATTATGTCAAAGAAAATCATGGGATGTTGAAAGCTTTTGAATTTCTCAGCAATGTACGGGGTTTGTTAGTAGTACTCAGATCATTTTGGTCGTGAGACATGCAATTGTTCATGTCTCTGGAGTTTTAGTTAGCTTATGATTTATTGCTAGCTGATTCAGTGTTTTTAGTTAGGGGTGTGCAAGAAACCGAAAAACCGAACCTAAACCGAAAAAAACAAGAACCGAAACCAAAAACCGAAACCAATTGAAAACCGGCGGTTCGGTTTTTATATTTTGAAAACCGAAGTTTTTGGTTCGGTTTGGTTTTAGCTTTAAAAACCGACCAATAGAAACCGAACCGACATTTAAAGTCAAAATAATATATCTTGTTGTTCATAAATGATATAAGTACTTTATCTTGATATCTTCTTTTTACATTACCGTTGTCAATGATGAATTTCAAATGTGTGATAACTATGCTATTATTTTATTTCATAACAATATACATAACACAAATGTGCTTTAAGGTAAAAAAAAATGGGTACACAAATGTCACAAGAACACATTAAGTTTGAATGTTAATAGTTGTTCATGTTGAAAATGGTGCAATTACATCAAAAGATTGAAGAACTTGTTCCAACATCATTCTTAGTATTGTTGTACCGGTACCGGTTTAAGATATGGTTTTATTTTGTGATATATGTCAAATCTACTTTAAAAAAGCAAAGCTCGATAAATCGTATAGAAACCGATAAAACCGAAAAACCAAACCGAAAAAACCCGACAACCGAAAAACCAAACCGACACAAAACCGAAACCGAATGGTTTCTAAAAATCAAAAACCGAAATATTTCGGTTCGGTTTCGGTTTTATACAAAAACCGAGCCAAACCGAACCATGCTCACCCCTATTTTTAGTGGCTTAACGGGATATGTTTGGTTTATGTAGGTAAACAAATTCTGGATGGAGTCAGGGGAGGAAGACGCACCCGTGCTGCACCATGTGGAGGGTGCATTTGTTGATACAATATTGTAAGCTATGATGATTGTCCTTCACTTTCACCCCAGTAAAATTTGTTTTTAGTATTCTCTCTACCAAACTGGGGCATCATTATTTTGTTTGATATTTGTTTCTCTAGGCCAAAAGCAAAAACACCACCTCAAGATACTTTATTAAAGCTCGAAAAGGATCAATCTTTTCGTGAATCATCTCAAGAGAGTTCCTTGTTTGTTTTCAAGCTGGGCATGTCAAAGCTGGAATGTTCACTCTTGATGAATGGTCTTGTCCACAATTCTAACGAGGTTCTTTTTCTTTTCTCTTGGCATGTCAAAGCTGAAATGTTCACTATAGATATTTAATTTGAATTTGCTATTAACCAATAGTGTGATTCACATTGGGCCCTTACCTTGAAGCCCGTGACTCATTTTCTTGCTGTTGATGTCACGTCAAGAAAAGGAGTCCAGTTACTTCACGAGGGAATACGATATCTGGTAAACTTTCATTGATATCCCCTTTGAAGTCTCTTCTCATATTCCCTTTAGTAAACCTTGCTAATTGATATGCGACTTTTATTTCTCTTTAGAATTTGAGTTTCTTAGATATATCTAGGAAGTAAAACTCATGGTATAGCAATATATTTAGCAAGCTGTTAAACCTTATTATGTTGGTATGTGATTATCGATCGTGACATATATATATATTGTATTCTCTATATCTTATAACTTTGATTGATTGGGCATAATTTCGAAAGTGTGAGTCACACTGGATCCGGGTTAAGCGTGTAGTTTTTTGTACGGGTCAAAATGGGCAGGGGTTGAATCCAGTTGGTTATGTTCGAACCATTTGACCCATGTCCTTCATAGCTGTTTTTTTTTTTATAGTTTTCTGGTCTGACACGTGGAAATTAAAGATAGCCTAATCGGTCTGTTTACAAGTAAATAGGTCGAAATCGCCATCTCTAGTTGGTCTGAACAGTTAACGACCCTTTTACAGGCATATAAGCAAAACTCGACACTTTTAGTTGTGACTGACTACAAACCAATCTCCCGCTATGTTTATGTGTTATCTTTAAATTTACTAATAAATGATGTCAAATATTTGTTGATAGTTTGACTGTGCAAACAACCAAAGGGAGGACTACAACCTACTCTTTAAGTGATCGCACCAGCTCGTCATATTACAAAGGGGATGTTCTTGAAGAACCGTTTGAAATCACCTGGCCACTACCCTTCGACGTGAACCCCGATTCATTTCAATTTGAATTATTGTAAGTCGGCACCATCGCTTTATCCCTGTGTCGACCTTTGTTCTTGTTCTAATTTTCTAGTGATTAAAAATTATTGACATGCCGCATGTGATTACAACATTTATCAGTTCAGTGAGATTTAATTTTTTGTAATGGGGTCAAAATAAGACGTTTTGGTACGCGTTGGGTTGTCTTGGAACACTTTTTCTCCATATAACATAATTTTTTGAATAATTATTTGTAGAACAACTAGTGTGTCAAATATGATTAAAACTTGTATCATTATGTTTACGAGTTCAAAATAATTAGACGAATTTTGACCACTCCAAAAGTTTCATTTTATCTCTGTTTGACCCATTAAAGAAACTTGATGAAACTTGATGCTGATGGAATTTACTTATGCAGGGATGGGCTTTTACGCATTACCATTTTTAAACTTAGAGTTCCAGTATGGTGAAATGCAGCTTCTCGGGTGATTTTTATATATATGTACTTATATATTGTAGAATCAAACTGAATTTGTATAGATGTATTTAATTATAGTTTATAGCTACTCGATACACATTATAGAAATTACATTAATATGTTGCTAGTAATATTTACCTCAGTATCTGCACATGGTAACTCTTGTTGTGTTATTATGTTAAAACATAGCTGTTATGGGACTAATAGCACAAAAGGGTTGAAACGTGAAAGGGTAGATGATGAAGAGGATGAAAGATGAAGGGGTAAAACATAAATGTGTTATAAAAGTATAAATGTGTATGGACTAAAATACCCTCGACTACAAAACAAAATCGACTTTGACTTGGTCAAAGGACCGATTGACATTTAAAGCCGAGTTTGTCCCATCGCGATGAATATGGCCGATTCGTCCCATCGCGATCCTTCGAAAGGTTTAGGGACCAACGGTATATTTTAGTCTTTTTTTTAAATTAATAATTACATAGATATTTAGCAAAAAAATATATTTCAAGCATAAAAAGTGTTTTATTATATTATGATAACCTTTTAATAGTATTTATTTATATATAAATATACATAAAAATATATAAATATATAAAAATATATATATTTATATGAATTCGGTTTTCGGTTCAAACTGCCAAACCCATATCCAACCCGAGAACCGAATTAGTAGTTCGGTTCGGTTCAGTTTTAGCAAATTCGGTTCGGTTATTAGTTCGATTCGGTTATTTTCGGTTCGGTTTATTCGGTCTTTTCGGTTTTTTCGCTCACCCCTAAATTAGGGTTAATTCCATATATCTCCAATTTAAACTCCTAAATGTCATATTTAACCAACCAAAACTCATAATGCCATAATAGCCATGGATGATAATAGTGAATAGAGTACATAGTTTTAAGAGTAATTTACATGGATCATGGTTTACTTAAAAAAGTGTCTGCAGCACCTATAGAGGGATCTGGTGTGTCTGCAGCACCTATAGAGGGCTTGGTGAAAGTCAAGGGATAGCTCGTGTTATGCTTTTTCAAAGTCGAGAGACTATTGTTGTTATTCTTTTTCACACTTAGGGACTGTTGGTGTTATTTTGTTAACCTTCGAGACTATATGTGCAAACAAGTAGGGGGGGAACTTCATATTAAGGAGCCGAAAGGAATCAAAGACCCTTCAGGAAGGAGACCGAAGGATATTGAGCATATTAAACTCTATATCAACAGAAAAGACAACCAATACAAGCCAACACATTGAACTAGGGCTCAGCTTCGCAGACCCAAAACCGACCAAGACCAAGAGGACCGACCAGACCGACCGAACCAAAGAACTAGCGGTCTGGTCTCGGTAAAACCCGACTATTATGCCTTCTTGGACCGGACCGGACCAACCCGAACCGGACCGAACACATTCGGTCTGGTCCGATCTGGTTTTGGACCGTTGATCACCCCTACATTGAACAATAGCCTTAACGGTCCCATGTTAGATTATAACAAAAGCCTTAACGATACAAAGTTAACATAACAAAAGCAAACATTTACCTGATCCACAACATGTTTGGAAAATTTGCAAAAGCAAGTACAGATACATATATGATATCATGGTCAAAACTACTAACGGGAGCTGTCTAGAGGTTGAATGACCATGTTGCTTGATGATGCCGCCATCTGATAATGTAACTGTTAGAAAGTAAGTATATATCAGTTACACAGCTTTAGCATACAGAAAAAAATGACAAGCCTATTTTATAAGATCAACTCGCCTTTGTAAGGGGTTGGAAATGAAAATATTTGCACACAGCATTTCCGTTGACTTTTGTAATGAGGTTGTTTACATGGATCAAACTAGTGACCTCTAAATGATAATGAGCAACCTTGTCGGTAGCTATAATATCATCCTAGTAAAGACATTTTTCCTTGAATAAACACCAAAGGTTGCTCCAAGATTCATCGCAGGAAAGCCTTTTATGAAAGAAATGAAAAAGTAATGATACTACACAGCTTAAAGATACGTAAAGTATCTAAACAGGTACACTTTTAAAAATGATATATACTTGTATATTATTAGCATACAGTTTTGCCTCACCGCTCCAACATTTGTTTCTCTTTTTCTTTTTACACTAATATCATAAACATAAAGTATTACAGTAATATATTAAATGTGATTGCAAAAACTAATAATGAGAATATGACTAATTATTTTGGATAAAACCAATTTAGGAGACTGAATAGTTGAATACACTTTTGGGATCTTTACGAAGCATGTTCCCTTTGTAGCCTATTTTTACCTTTTAGACCAGTTTCAATGAAATATGAATTTAATTGACAAGTTGCCAAGTAAATGGGTTGTAAATGCCATCTCTAAACAAAACCTAATAGAATAATTATACAATGTGAGAAGTCTTGTTTAATAATATATGCACCCTGAATACTTGTTGCACACAATTTTTGTGAGCGTTATAGTAGTCATAAAATTTGGATCATAGATTTAATATAGTGGAGAGCTTACTTCGGCAGAAGACAAACTTGGCACTGGAGGAAGTTCAGCATCATGAATATCCAACTGACTTCTATGGTTGCTGGAGTGAGCCCTTTCAGAATGCCTTAAACTGCCCAACTCACTTTCAATTTTCACCCACTGGCCAGTATTGATGCAGGTAAAAAACAGACTCTTCAACTCCTCATACTCCGAAGAAAACTGTGCCTCCATGGCTACCCTTGAACGCTCAGGTATCAAGTCCATGGCTGATTTAAAATCAAGCACCATTGAATGGATGACTTCATAGTCTGGATTCCCACTCTCAACCTGCACTTTTAGTTCTGCTATTTTGAACTTGATAACCTCATCTTTCATTTGTGATAACTGTGACTCCATTGCCTCCAACTTCGCCTTCTCCTCTGCAAGCACTTCAGCTTGCATTTGTATTTTTGTCTCCTGATATGCGATAAGTTGACCTTGCAATTGCAAAGTTGTGTTCTGCTCTGCAACATGGATTTGTGATTCTGCCTCCAACATTCTCTCCACTTCGGTCACAGTCTCTGGTTGTTTCTCTTTTGGCTCCAATTTGGCCACCTTATTTGCCATTGTGTCGTTAGGTAGCTCCTGCCTTGATCTCTTTTGTGGCACCTTTAATACAAGAATAAACATCACTCAGCAAACTATATTCCCATCGACTATGAAATTTTTTTCATTAGAGGTGGCAATTTAAGACCAGTTGCATAACATTAAATATTCATTAGGTGATGGGTTTTGATGGGTCTCAAATATTTTAGATGGGTCAAATTGGGTATTTGATGTAAATTCCAATTGTATAACAAAAGAAATGGTGAAAATGGGCAGGTCAACCCGAACGATCTGACTCGGACCTGTTTAGACCCGTACCTGCAATTTTCATGCAAAATGTTGCTGTTTTCGTAGTATCTGGAGTACTTCTAACACAACTCCTAAAAGTATTTATAACATACAAGCAATGTGAAAAAGATGGAGCATAAGCAAGTTTGTTAGACTGCTAAGAGTCACTCGTGAAACAAATACGACTCAAATACATAGTCTATTTAAATACCAGTGTTGGAAAATCCATGATGTAAGTGGCACTTGGAGACTGTTCAAGCAAGTAGTTTCTGACTTGAGTGGCCATTGTTGCTACATCATCCTCTGGATTCACACGTGTCGAATATATCCTTAAATACTTCAAGTTATTGAATGGACAAGGTTCATGTGAGAGTTGATCCATGCATGATGAGATGCTCTTGGTACATAAATAAAAGAATACAAACAATTAGCATATGAGTATATGCAAACAATTATTTTATAGAATAATTTCATAGGTGAAATGGGTGGTTTACTCTGTACCAAGTCAATTTATTGAAACATCTGTACATAAGTGGACAATACATGCACATAGAGATATTTAACTGGCTAAGTTTGGACCTAGAAACACACTGTGAATGGTACACATGCACCATGTGCATCATTCGGCTTAGAGGCAACTTCCGTGCAGGATTGTGTTCGATAAAAAGTAAAGTACTAATTGGGATAATCAAAAAGCATCCTTTCCTACTCTTCCCAACCCAGACCCCAAATGCTAACAATGACTAGGTTCTACCTCTTACACCACCAGCAATTGTCCTCATAATCTCATATAAGTATATCTTTTCTAGCAATACATCCAAATATCCATGTTGATATCCAATTGAGCCATATGTCAAGAACAATTACCAGCAATTCTCCTCAATCAGTATAAGCTCGAGGGCGCAGATATATAAACTGCTATTTGCAAATATACAAATAAGCCTAAAATGGCACAATGAAAAATAATGGTACTAGATTGAACAATCAAATCAATCGTAACTCTCAAAGGAAGACAACTGCATTCCTTGTTTCATTAGACTAAAACTAAGCCAGCAGTATGTATTCAAAATTCAACATTATAAGTTATCAACAGTAATGATAATAAGCAATAACCATGACAGTCAACACTATATACCTGAAAGATATCCACATCAAGGATAAGAAATTTGGCACTGCGAGCTGTGTGGAATAAATCGAGCAGTTGAGGACCACTTATCCCATTTTGTAAAAGATTGCGAAAAGAGATTCACTTTTTCAAGACAATCAAATCCCTCTGTGGACAAATGCAGAGAGCCTGAGCTTGGCCCATAATAACCACTGACTGATGCTGTCAGATTTTTAAGTTGTGGGGCAACCACGTTAAGAACCTTTGGAAATGCGAAAACATCTGTAATTGTGAGATCTAAAAGTTGCGGAGAGCAAATACTGAAAGTCTCCAATACAAACATGGAACATTTATGTAAAGTGAGGTTCGTTAAGTTCACACACTTGGAGAAAAGGTTAAGGCTCTTAATATGGTAACAACCTAATCGACTCTTCCTTATGTTTAAAGTTTCTAAAGCCGGAAAGTCCCAAGCTTCATCTGGTATGCATGTGTCGTCATAATAAGTGGAATAATGAGTGTTTGCAAGGGTGAGATGTTTGAGAGTGTGAGAACTGAAAAGACATTGTGGCAGCTTACGGACTTTATCCCCGGACCATTCAATAGTCATTTCCGTAACAGCATGAGCATATGCATAGTTTACAATACTCCTAACAACAAATTGGTTGCCTGCTCCTGTGAATCTGAGCTCAAGTGCAGAAACCTCTGAGCGATTGTTACTGAAGAGACAGAGCATCCTTCACAAATTTAGCAAACAGACGCAAACCACGGAACAAGTTACTGTCAAAGTTGAGATGGGGCATCGAAGTCCAAGTATTTTTCCATTTCCGGGACAATGCACTAGTCTGAATAGCATCTTTCATGTCAAGGAAAGAGAAAATGTGATGAATAATGTCATCAGGCAAGTTGCTGAGCCTATCTTCACCGGCAATGATATTCGCTGTATCATGTACCAAATCCATAAAATGTAATGTTTATAGTCTGCAACCCTTTAAAGTGGCTCCAATCAGAAGCTGAAGCTTTCTTCTATCTTTGTTGTTTATGCTTTCTTGTTATCTGGCATTTGAAGACCAAATGTAATGTTTATAGTCTGCAACCCTTTAAAGTGGCTCCAATCAGAAGCTGAAGCTTTCTTCTATCTTTGTTGTTTATGCTTTCTTGTTATCTGGCATTTGAAGACCCTAAAAATTAACAGCATCTCAGTAAAATTATTCAATGAAATAAATGTTATTAGTTTTACATCGAATAGAGAAATGAATATAGTCAGCTTATATAGAATATAAAGATAGAGAAAAAAGTAGTTAAGTTCTGCAAAGAGCAAACTTCATTGCTGATTTGTATTTACTTTTTGTAATACTTACACCCCCTATATTCTAACATCCAGAGTGAAAAGGTTTATACAGAGAAACCAAGTAAAGGCTGTGATGCAAGCATAAGTTGCTAGTAGTTAAACAGAAACCAATAAAGTTCAGACATGAGGCAATGGTGTACCACTGACAGTTTATAACAACATAATCCTTTATTCCGATCTATATTAGTTGAGTAGGTTAAAATGAACTCGAAAAGGAAAGTTACGAAGACACGAGACCATTAAAGTATAGCATAATTTATCATGAGAAATCAGCTATTAAAGCTTGTAAATTGACCATCTAAACAAACACTTTAATTATATTCACATTTTGTAGCAAAAATCTGTATTCAACACTGCTATTCGCTCTATTGTCAATTCAAACATTACTTCATCGATAAAATACACTAAAAAGGATCAAGGGTTAACTAACCGATATGCTTATTATATACAACCATGTCATTTTCTCACACTTTGTTTGCACTAAATAACCTAGAGATTGTACCTTTAAGGGGTTGTTTGAATTATTATTTGTAGGACTTATGAGCTTATTGATGATTCGAAAAGCCAATAAACTCATTTGATTAGCTTATGAGCTTATCAAGTAACGATCCATTGAGGGGGTGTTTATCTAAACTCAATTTTTGGCTTAAGCTTATTTTCGATAAGCAGCCTATGGCTTATATGATGAACAACCTCATAAGTTTCTGTTTAGTGTTTGTATCAGCTTATAATGTTAAGTTAATAAGCTAAGGTGTTTAGATTAGCTAATGCTAATAATGTATCCAAAATGAGTTCATAAGCCCAAACCTCCCCAAAAGAGCCACACAAAAAGATGGCTTATCAGAAACCCCCAATATATAGGCTAATAAGCCCATTAAATAAGCTAAAACAAACATCCCCTAAAAATGAGGTTATTGGCTTTTCAAATCGCCAATAATAAATACAAATAAGCTAATCCAAACACTAGAATGATCTTATTTTTGCTAGATAAGCTAATTAGCCCACTAAATAAGCTAAAACAAACAACTCTAAAAATGAGCTTATTTTTCAATAAGCCCATGTAAGCATAAAATAGTCCAGTATATAATATAAGTAATTTTTTTTTTTTTTAATTGAAAGGCATCTAACTATATCACAGTATTTATACAACAAATCAATCTCAAGCAAACACCCCTTGGACATAAAGATAACAGTTTAGGGGTGTAATCGCGATAGTCGAACCGAGTACTGCCAAGCTCCACTCGACTACAAAAACT
Organism: Chrysanthemum lavandulifolium; assembly: GCA_022545495.1. Taxonomy (NCBI): domain Eukaryota; kingdom Viridiplantae; phylum Streptophyta; class Magnoliopsida; order Asterales; family Asteraceae; genus Chrysanthemum; species Chrysanthemum lavandulifolium. Next base: position 174,169,373 of record CM040240.1, on the reverse strand, counting down.
CAAGCTCAATACTCGACTCGACTCGGGTTCCTACTCAAGTAGCTCAACTCGAGTAAAGTCGACATCAAATAGCTACGGAGTTCAGGGACGGAACAAGGGTCAAGTACGACCGGGTGCACAAAAGTTTTTGTAAGTATACTAACTAAATAACACATTTCAATGGACCGGGTGCATTTAATACGCGCTGATAATATATACAGTATCTAACAATATTAGAATTAATGAAATGTAAAAAATATAAAAGTAAGCTTAGGCAGAAGAAATGAAACATAAATTAGGGATTAAATAGGTTAGGAGCTTACTGCTATTATTAATTAAGGAAATTTAGGAACACATAAGTGCAATGATGGATGACCGAACATAACGTTTTTATCAGCATCGTTGCTAATGTGAATCAAGGGGCTGCTGTTTGTCTAACCCCTGGGATACGACGCCCTGCTCCTTGAGTATCATGGGATTGAATACCCCGACCTCCCAGAGGCTCCCGAGAAAGCTATTTCAGCCTTCCGGACAGTTAAGGGCAATTCCTACGTCCCTCATAGGTCTAACCCTCTAAGGATAAAGATCAAATAAAAAGATCAAATATCGGAGATAAAAGGATTTTTTTCAAAAATAATCCTAAATCCACCCTTTTGTTCAAAAAAAACTAAAAAAAGGACGATCAGATTCACACCAGGGAATAGATCGGGTATGATGGTGCGCCTGAAAAGTTGTTCTTCTGAAAAAAAGTTGATCCATTTTCAAGCCCCTTCAAAGAGTGGATATTTTTGGCTATGGGAGAGACGAAAAAATTATGAATATATCCTCTTCATTCGTTTATACATAGGAAGGCTCCTTACAGCATTAAATCTTTTTTTGTGCGTCAAAATTGGTTTTGTTACCCAACTTCTTTTGACTTTTTTCATCAAAATAACAATCGCGCTCAAACTAAAACAAGTTAAAAATTTTGTGCATCAAAATTTTTTACAAATCAAAATTGTTTTGTGCATTAAAAAAGCGTATCAAAACTCAAAATTATAAAAATGTTTTCACAAAAGTTTTATGCACCAACATACCGATCTTGTGGGATTTTTGGGAATTTTCGTGAATTTTTGAAAAAAATCTTTTATTCTTTTACGGATATTTGTCTTTTTATTTTAACTTCACCCCTTAGATATATATATATAAGCGAGTTAATTGCAATTTTGGTCCTTGTGGTTTGGCCAAATTGAAAGTTTGTCCGCAAACTTTGAAAGTGAAGATTGTTTTAATAGTCCCATTTTGAAGTTTAGATTACATTTTGGTCCGACGAGGCGGATAAAGTTAAATGACTAAAATACCCTTTAATGTCTCTTTCGAGAAAACGACAATGGTAATTTGGTCATTTCACCTGATAAGGACCAAAATTGCAACCCAAACTTCAAAATTTTGAAAGTCGACTATCGTTTAGATTGCATTTCAATAAAGTTTGACTAAAATACCCTTTGTATGTGATAAAGACGAAATAAGCGTTCTTGTTTCAAAGTTATGAGCTTATGAGCTTAAGAGGTTTATTCATTTGCAGTCACTTGTATCTTTATATCTTGTTTTGAATACTTTTAGAAGGTGTTTGGGAGTGCGTTTGAAAAGTGATTATCTACTTATTGCGATTTGCAAACTCAAATAATCTATTTTAAGTGTTTGGGTGGTCTAACAAAATAATCACTTATTCACGTTTTGAAAGTGACAAAACGCAATTTTGCATAAGTAGATGCCTACTTACTTTTCCATAATGCAGGTTTGATTTTTTTGTTTGACCTCCATTTAATGCTCATGTGGCCCACAAAACATAAGTTTAATATCCTTATTGCCTTTTGATTAATTCTGATGTGGCTCATCTTGGTAATAAGTGAATGTCTATTTTGGTAATTTTACATATTAAGATACAAAATAATCAAATTTGCCAAACACTAAAAAAACTTATTATCTCATTATTGCGATATCAAACAGCATAATCAAATCCAAACACCATATTTCATAATCAAGTTTTATAAAAGCTGATTATCTGATTATCCATTTTCAAAACGCATAATCTATTATAAATAAGAAATTCCACACACCCCCTTAGTGGTAAGTGTGCAAATGAAATAAAAAAATTGTGAAAATCACTTCTCTTTTTGATAATTTTTAAAAGCGTGATTTTGATAAATAATCTAACATATATATTTTTCACCTTATTTCCCTTTTGATCATTTACCAATTTAAGCTAAACGAAATACTTAAACTTCTTAACTTGTTAAACATAGGCTAATTCAAATATTTAATATGGCTTATAAGCTTATATACAGAGTATGTTTGACGAAATGGGCTGGGGCCGGAGTTAGGGCTGAGGTTGAAGCTTATATTATAAGCTGAAAATGAAATTTGTATTTTTATAAACTTGTTTGATAAATTAGCGCTTGAGCTTATTATCGCTAAATTACTAAAAATAACATAATTAAATAAACTTATAGTATGTTTGATATTTTTGTGGGTAATAAGTAATTAATGCTTTAAAAGCCTCGGTCTAAAATTTTTTACCCCTTATTTGGGCTAGGGCTTATAGTTTTAAAAGCCTCCATAAGCCTCGATGCTAAACGAGACTTATTATACATACCGGCTTATTTTAAAATTTTAAGCCCCAATAAGCCCTCTCCCAAACACACCCATAAGCCATAAAGTGTTTATATAATATAAGCATAAGCCTAATTGATAAGCTTAGTCAAAAATACTCTATTGTTATGTTTGGCGCAATGGGCTGGGGCTTTGGTTTGGGTTGGGGCTTTTATTATAATCCGAAGTTGAAATTTGTATTTTTGTAAACTTGTTTGGCAAATGGGTTTAAGCTTAAGCTTATTATTGCAAAATTACTAAAAATGACATAATTAAATGACTTTTTGTATATGTTAGATATTTTTGTAGATAAATAAGTAATTTATTGTTCAAAATCCCCTGGCTAAAGTTTTTAGCCCTTTTTATGAGGCTTAAGTTTTAAGCACCTTTTAGGGGCTTATGATTTCATAAGCCCGCATGACAAACGAGACTTATTTTATAAGCCGGCTTATTTTAAAATAAGTCCAATCCCCATAAGCCTCCCATAAGCCCCTCCCCAAACACACCCTATAACTTTTTTATTTGAGTGCTGAACTAATTGATAATGAAAACTGAACTTGCTTTCACTGTTAGTAACAAATAATATCAAATTTTTTGAACCATGGTTTCTGACTTCTTGCTAGCAAATTATTGGGTTTGAAACCATCTTCAAGTAATATTTGAAATGTAGTGTTTAGAGCATTTGCAATCATAACTTGAGTTAAACTTTAACTTTCTGTCACGTCTGCGCCACATCAGCTTTAACATTTCGCTTTAATTCACCCAAAAAACACCCACTATCATAGCATTTCCAAGGTTAAACCTTAACTCACCAACAATTTACAAAAACAACCCCTCATTTAAGGGCAGAAATGAAAAATAAAAAATAAAAATAAATAAATAAATAAATAAATAAATAACGCACGTTAACTTGGTAACGCGCAACCTTTAACACCACAATAACTTGGATGACGGTGTGGTTAACTTGGGAATAACTTGCCCGTTGCAAGTACTCTTAGAAAATACTGTCAATGCAAAACGTTTGTTGCCAAATAATTTTTTTCCCTAAACATTAAATTTCAAATGCTCAATATTTGATTTTAAAAAATCTGGAATTTTATCGAAAATGAATAGAAGCGTTTTTTGTGAAATACAGTTTGGTTTTATTTTGTTTAGGATACTTGCATATTTGAGTGTGAAAAAAAATAAAAATATAAGGAAATGGATTGGGCCGGTCTGTTCGTATTTAGTTAAAGAGTGAGTCCGGTTGAGTTACTGGAACAAACAGACCTTTTGAAGCAATAATAATAAGAGCAACTAGACATGCAACTATAAACCGGTTTCAAAAAACCGCACGACAAAACCGAACCGGTTTTCAACAAAACCGGTTTTACAAAACCGAAACCGGTTTTAGTAAACCAAACCGGTTGTACCGGTTTTAAGTTTTCAGCGGACCGGTTTTTACGGTTCTAAAGCTGGTAAACCGGTTTTGAAAAAACGGTTAAACCGATTTTCTTTTTTTTTTTTTTTTTTTTTTTGGCGAAAACCGCTAAAAACCGGTTTAAACCGGTTAAACCGGTTTAAAACCGTCAACATAAAGTCAAACGAGCCGTTGGATTTGAATACCGCGAAACCGGTTTTAAAACCGGTTTGACCGTTTCGCCGATTTTAAAACCGGTCACTGAAAACGCGTGCTGTAGTACGATGAGCGTTGGGACATGTTTGTTACCGTTTTAAATCAAGTTTATGCTATGACGGAAAAATTAGACGAATTAAAGACTCACATACTCAAATGTTTAGAAAAATGGTTAAAGTTATAAAAAGAGATTTATAAAATATTTTGCTAGTTTACCTTTGGTTTATACTTGTTCCACCGCACTTAATCCATGTTTAAATGTTGGGCGTAGAACTTTTAATAAGAAGAATAATGGAAAATTTAGAATTATCTTTTGGGTTAGACGGTGAAGATCCCAACTATATAGAATCTCAAGTTTTAAATTTAATGATTATTTTAAAAATTGTTTGAAATTTATGCAACAAAATATGGTCAACAACCAAACCCAATTCTAGACCCAATGCGGGCGGTTCGTCTCGAATGACAAGGACATTAACATAAACCTTTATAATACTTTACGTGAAGGCGCTACAAAGCGTCAGCGATCATCGGCCCGACAAAAGCGAGTTGGGACAATATATGGCTACAAACTTTTAACAACTTTAAGTCCGATGAGTTTGCAAACTTTGGCATTTTGGCTTGGTGGAAAGAAAGGAAATTCAATTTCCAATTTTAGCCGCTATGGCTCGTGACTTATTAGCGGTCCAAGCTTGACGGTAGCTTCGAATCGACCTTTTCTCATAGTGGTGAATTATATCGGATAAAAGGACAAAACTTAGCCCGAATCCGTGGAAGTATGTGTATGTTTGAAATATTATATGGACGGAGTAGATAGGGTACAACATCAAACATCGTTGGAAGGTTCGATTGAAGAAGTTGAAGAAACTATAGCACAAGAAGAAGATGACATGGGGATATCACCTCCGGCCACCGAATTAGATGAAGGTGAATTTGAACCATTTGATGTTGAAGAGTTAGATGTAGAAGAATTTTGGATGATTTAATTTCTTGAGTATACACGGTGATGGCAATGCCGAAGCTCGATATACTTGAGTATACTAATATGTTTTGGGTGATGGTCATGCGAAGCTCGAAATGTATTAGTATTTATTTATTTTAGTTCTATAATTGTATTGTTTAAATAAAAGTTATGATTGTATTCGAAATGTATTAGTATTTTATAGTTTTAGTTGTATGATTGTATTGTTTAAATAAAAGTTATGATTGTATTGAAATGTATTAAATGTTTTAAATTCGAAAAAAACCGAACCGGTAAAATACCGATAAAAAGCGGATCCGAACATTTAAAACCGAAAAACCGAACCGGTAAAACCGATAAAAACCGATTCGAACATTTGAAACCGAAAAAACCGATTCGAACATTTAAAACCGAAAAAACCGATTCGGAAAAACCGAAAAAACGAAGCGATTTTTGGCAAAACCGGTTTTAAAACCGTTTTCAAAACCAAACCGGTAAAACGGTTTTTGTGCACCTCTAGTGGTGACTTCCAATTTTTAGCCATTTGGGTCTTACCGCATGTCACCTCATTTCAACACTCTCATTATTTAGGTCCTACCGCATGTCACCTCATTTCAACACTCTCATTTTAAAGGGTGAATTGCTTATATATCCCTCTAAAGCCTCATAATTGCATATATATCCAACCAAAACTCATAATTGCATATATATCCTTCCAAAGCCTTAAAATTGTCATATATATCCAACCAAAGCTCATAATTGCATATATATCCTTTGAAAGCCTTAAAATTGTCATATATATCCAAATGATTATTTTAATAGAAAAAAATGTCTAATAATTATAATTGGTACAAAAAAATGACGATTTTTTTTTTTTTTTTTTTTTTACAATTACAAAATATTTTTTATTGGTTTGAATTTTATTATGTCATTTGATCTATATATATATAGGTGTTTACCTTTAGATGGAACGATAGATGGTATAGTTGATATTCTTATTCAAGATTCGTCGATAACGAACACGGTTGAGTCACCGATCATGGTTGCTCTTTCTTTTCTTAAAAATGGTTTAAGGATATTTGTAATTGTTAAAAATAATAATAAATAAAAAAAAATGATAATTTAATAAGTATAAGGGTATAATCGTTATTTTATATATCAATCCTATATAGATCAAATGACATAATAAAATTCAAACCAATAAAATATATTTTTGTAATCTGTATATATCAATTATAATTATTAGACATTTTTTTTTATTAAAATAATCATTTGGATATATATGACAATTTTAAAGCTTTGGAATGATATATATGCAATTATGAGTTTTCGTTGGATATATATGACAATTTTAAGGCTTTGGAAGGATATATATGCAATTATGAGTTTTGGTTGGATATATATGCAATTATGAGGCTTTGAAATGATATATATGCAATTCCCCCATTTTAAAATACCACTTCTTCATAACTAAGTTCAACACAATTATTTGGGCCCACTCATCTTCAATTTTATAACTACCATATGTTTTTTTTTTGCCCAATATTATTGTATGAGACATTAATTGCACAACTGATACTAGCTAGAATCGGATGGTTTATGATGCATAAAAAAAATATATGAACCTATACAGGTAGATCCTAGATGCCACAAGAAGTTTCAAGCAAAGTTTAAACAAAAAATATATATGGATTTGCCACACTTCAACCGTTCAACATATAATCAATTTATTAGGCATGGTAACATAAATCTTATGCTCTAAACCCTAGCAAACTAAACCTCCTTTCCTTCCTTCATTCCTTGTTTGTTGCATGGAGGCTGATGATTTTTACATGTCACGGTTTAACAATAAAGAAGGCGAAGAGTTTATAAAAGTAATATTCGGTGACATCACACAATCCCTAAAGAGATGAATCATCCCTCACCCTCTCGCTTATCTCGGTGCCACCTCTACCTCCCTCGACAAATTATTACTTTCCTCTTCTAATAGTGATGTTAATAAATAATAATCAACACAAGAGTATGAGTATGAATGGTGCAGTTACTATCATTTCCATGCTCCTTCCTCACATCTCATCCCTGTTCTCATAAAAGAATCGATTTAAATCTCTTCTTTAGTTACACGTGTCATTCATTCCTCATCTCCTTCGATAATACTAGCTTGGTGTGTCGTGGATTAAAGTGTATCTCTCATTTGATTGTTTTCGGCCATCGGTCGTGGTCCCTTGTTTCCAACTTGTTTCGTTTCTTCTAGCCTTCATTGCCAATTCTAATCTCAAGGTTCATTTCTTTTTATTTTAAATTAGGATGCTTTGGTTCATTATATTTGGTTGATGATTTAATAAAGCGTTTGGTAGCAGGACTATAATTACTACGTCAAAACGCTAGTTGCTGGTAAATGATACGAAAAGTAGCATTTTCATTTGGAGCGATTAGAAATATTAGGAATTCTAGTTGCTTCTTCCCAAACAACCATATGTATACAAAACGATAGTTGCTTTAAAACACTATTAAATGTTCGCTGCCAAACACTACAAGTGGCATTTTGATTTGGTGAATTTAGAAAAAGTAGGAATGCTAGTTGCTTTTTTTCGAACAAACATTTTGTCCACAACGCTAACCACTAGTTGCTTCAAAACAATAGTAGAAAGATGCACTAGTAGTTAGCTACTGAATAACTACTTAATGATCGTTAAATGTCTTATTATAATAGGTTAGACGACAAGCTCATGTTTGCCTCCGTGAGGTTATGCAAGCTATCCAAAACACATCATTGCTGCCACCTGCTAGTGAAGCCATTGCAACCACATTCGAAAGGTTTCTATTACTGGCCGGAGGCTCAAACAATAATAATCAAGAACAAACTGCTGGTTCCTCTTCTAAAGCTCTCGAGGTCTTGTTATTGGGTAATCACCATCGACCCACCCATCACAACCATCATGACCCGGTCAACAAAAGTCAACCAAGAGAAAGTCAACATAGCAGTTATAAAACAGTTACATGACAGTTATGAAATAACTGCCATATCAATGAACCGACACAATGGTTCATTCATACCTTTTCATTCAGTATATATTGTAACATTTTCTGTAAGAACAAGATGATGACAAGATTAATATAAACACATTACGTTTCATTTAATCACTGCTTTATTTGGTATACTTGTGATTTTACGTTAAGACCATAGATCCGTATCATTGAGGCCAACACTTGTATGTTTTGGACACTCTAAAGGACATTCTTCCGTGTATGTCTGTCAAGTTCTCCAACAAGATCTTGAATTACTTTAAGTCTCTTCTCGCACTTTGCACCAAGCGGCGACTACATGCGGGATTACCGATCGTCGTGTTTACTTTGCATCCAACCAACTTTGCAAGTCTCTCCGATGCATTGATGGATCTTTTATGCTCATTGGCTATCTCTGTTTCCTCGAATGAAATGTCGGTGACGACATGACATTCATTGCTCGTTTGTTGGATGCGGTATGAAAAAGTGTTTTTTCTCAACCGCCCGACTTGTGTCGTTAAGCTTCCAGTTGTCTTCAGTGCATTCAAAGGTTTGTATTTTGAAAATATTAAAATTCAACAGTGTGGTGCGCAAATGAATACTTATGTTTCTGACTTTGCGGTGGCAGATATATTAGCGTCTGAACACGAGGAGCCTTTGGCTGTTGTTATGGAGGCATTCAAGAGCTTAATACATACGTGCATTGATGATATTGATCAAACAAGGTGTAGATCATATTATGACAAGCGGGGGTGCGAGAAAAACTGGGCCGACCATCATTGAGAAACTTTGTGAAACTTGTGGAAAACTAGAAGGGGGGGTTGAATAGTTTTACCAATTAAAACTTCCTTTTAATCTATTTAGATCTACTTATGTCAATCTATTTAGTTGTGTGTGTTGGATGTTGATAAACAAGCATATAAAGATATGTAATGAAAAGATAAGAGTAAGAAGCACAAAACCACAACGCGAGTATTTATAGTGGTTCGGCTACAAGGACACCTTCCTTGCCCTACTCCACTCCCCGAGTCACCTACTCGAGAGTTTGTAAACACTACACCAATCTCCTTATGGCGGAGAAGCCTTCACAACGTCGCTTAACCTTTTTCCGGTACTAAGCTAAATACCGAGTTCTTTCACACCAAGGAGAACCACACCTACACAACGTCGCCTACCCTTTATACGGTGCTAGGCTAACCACCGAGTTCTTTCCCACCTTAGGTGAACTACACCTTCACAACGTCGCCTACCCTTTATTAGGTACTAGGCAAAGCACCTAGTTCCATTGCAATGGAGGAACTACTACCACACTACACCAACGACTAATCCCAAAGGAGATCTACTCCTTTACAACATCATCAAGGACATCAATATCCTTGGATCTAATGCTAGTCTATCTAGTACATCGAAAACACACCATATCGAATGTACATCTAAGGCACCTTTCACTAATGCCTTTGACTAGATCTACAAGACACCTTCACTAATGTCTTGTGTCTTTAAGTCGAAGCACCTTTCACTAATGCTTCAAGTCTTGACTTCTAAGCACCTTTCACTAATGCTTCTTGTCTTGACTTCTAAGCACCTACCACAAGTGCTTATCCTATAGACGATAGATACCCTTCACTAATATCTTCGTCTTGACACTTGAGACATCTTTCACTAATGTCTTTAACACTACGCTTCTTTGAAGAAATAAAGGGATCATCAACAAGAGGACTTCAATAGCCTTGATGATGAGGAAGCTTGGCAACTCATGGACTTGAGCTTGCTCGACTTCAAAGGTGGTGATCTTGCCTTTAAGAGGAACCTAAAGATCACACAAAACAAGACTACAAACATAGATCTCTTGGATCTAAGGTTAGTGATTTAACTTTCGGGGAGAAAGTATGTTAGAGAGGGTGAGAAATAATGAAGAAATGGCTCACTATTTATAGAAAAAACCTCTGTTTCCCGGATCCCACGGATCCCTTCCACTGGGATCCGCTAGCACAAAGCCGGGGATCCGTGGGCGCTCCTCTTTGCCCATGGGTATTTTTGGTTATGGGTCATGGGTCATGGGTTATGGGTTGATCCATGGTTTTCTTTCTAGATACAATGTATCTTAAGGATACAATGAACTTGGTTAAGTGGTATATATAAAACCATGGGCTATGGGTCAAAACCATTTGCTAGTATTTACCCATTTAGTATATACTTGTATTTACCCAATTTAGCATACACTTAGTTTTTACCCATTTTAGTATACTTAGTTTAAGTATATGTTTAACCCAATATGTAAACATTAGTTGTTGTACATATGTATCTAAATCATAAAATCACTTATACTAGTTTTAGTGTTTTATGTGAAAGCGTAAGTGTGTTAGAAAACTATTAGTTCAAACCATTTACGTATTTTATTTGTTTCCTTAAAATGATCTTACTTTTGTTATCGACAAAACATTAGAAGATCGTAAAATATAAATAAGCGTTTTACGGCTTATTTGTATTAACAATCTCCCCTTTTGTTGATGACAAAACATAAGATTATTTTAAGGAAAAGCTAAAATTCGTAAAAGTTTGAATTTGTAGTTTTACTTTCTTCTCCCCTTTTGTCGAAACAAAAAGTGTTTGAAAAAAAACACATCGTTTTAAGAAAAACATGTGAAAGGAAAGAAAAGAAAAACAAATAGAGAGCAAGTAACGGGAAAGGATCTCGTCGTTACTCCCCCTTGACGAGTCTGATGAGTGTCTGAATACTCATCATTTTTGTGTAATCTAAACTGCAAAATCATCTGAAAACACTCAGAAACACATCAAAATGATCAAATTATCATAAATCAGTGTTTTATGTGTTTTAAATGCAAAAATATCAAAATCGGATGAAAAATGTATCAAGTTTGCAAAATTGGCGGTTTAGTCCCCAAGTTTTGAAAGTTGTCAAATCTAGTCCACGGAATTCAAAAATGTGAAATTTATCATTCAAGGTCCCTAAAGTATTCTAAGTTGTTTAAAATGATCCTTGAATGAACTTTTGGTCAATTGGCAAGAAAGGTCCCTAAACTTTGGAAAATTGCAAATTTAGTCCTTGGACCTTTAAAAATAGATTTTATGCAAAAAAGGGTCCTTGTTATATAAATGTTTGTCATGTTTGGTCCTTATGAGAGCATTGGAAAAATATCACTTCGAGTCCTCAAGTTTGGTCGAATTACACTTTTGGTCCTTGTCTTAGCTTAAACCAAACCGGATCCACATATGTCCAAGCCCAATCAAGATCTAGCCCAACATCACTTGGCCCTTGACCCTTTGCCCTTGAGCCCCAGTCACAACTTCTTTTGACCACAGCGAACCAATTTTGACCCCTTTTATTATTTATCCCCGGTCAAATGAAAGTCAAACCCAAGAAACACGCGCCTAATACCAGATGCACTGTAGCATCTCCTCTTCCCCACCTAAAACATCAAAACCAGAGGTGGTTTTCCACTCTTTTCAACCCTCCTCCCATACCATGTCCCCTCCACCTCTTCTAAACAACAAAATCTCTTAATTGACCCAACCAAACCCAATTAAAGCTAAAACCTGCTAAATGGAAAAATGGCGCCAAAATCACAAATGGACGGATATGATGGTTCTAGCCAATCCAATGGCTCAAATTTGGTGGGATAGATTCAGAGTACCTCAGAGATGATGAAAAGTCTATAAAGAGAGAGAGATGCATTGGAGAAAAGAGTTATCTAATGTAATATTTATTTTTCATGTCGTTTTAGTTTAATTTTCAATTTCAGTTTATGTTTTAAGCTTAAAAACTTTGTATTTCAAGTTATTATGCTATAATAAAGCTTTTGTGAACCTTTAATTCAAGTGTCAAGTTAAATTTCAGTTTATGTAAATTTTCATGATTAAGCAAAATCTCATGTTGAATCAAATGTTGTTTTCAATTGTTTGTATGGACTAGAATAGGTCACATAAGCTCCCAAATAGCTTATAAAAGCTATTAGAAACAATAAAAATTAGTTTAGACTAAAAAATCAAAAATCACTAAAAATCCAAATTAAATACTTCAAAATCAAAAATCACTTGAAAATGGTTATCACAATTTGGAGCAAGGTATATAGTGGATGGCCTTGGGTTAGTAGCTTATTGGTAGCTTATAGGGGTGTTTATTGATCTTGGTTCTCAGTTCCAAGCTTGGAAGCATTTGTAAGCTTTTTGATAAATTTGGTGTTTTACTGTTGTAGTGGTTAATTATCTTATATTTCTGTTTCTTTGTGATATCTAGTCATAATTAAGTGTTTCTAAACTTTAAAATCAGTAGCTTGTTCTTCTCAATTTGTAGTTTACAAAAACTTGGTTTTAACAGTTGAAATGGCATAATCATCATTTCTGAGTTTGATGTTGTTTTGATTGTTGTTTTAGGCTTCATTAGTCATAATAAGTGATTATTAAAGGTCTGCAATCAAGCTTATGGTTTCTAATTGTGATTTGGTTTGAAAAACTTCATAACAGTTAACATCAAGGGGTGTTTGGTTTTTTGTGTTTAAAGGTGCTTTAGTCCTTAGCTTTGTTGGAAATCTGTTTAAATAGGTCTAAGTAACTTAGTTCAGTTATAAAATCAAGTTCTTATTAGCAAAAAGTCAAAAATTCATTTAATCTTTCACTGTGAGCTCACTGTTGAGATTTCATGATGCATGATCATTGATTTGTGTTTAAAAGTTGTTAACCTTGCTTAAGTTAGTCTTATCTCACCTTAAAACAACATATTAAGTACTTTAGATCAGATCAAAAGTCATTTTGGTCAACTTTTAGTTTCTGTCAAAAAGTCAAAATCTCAATAGGTCATTTTTGAATAAACTTTGGAATTTCACTAGGGGTTTAATATTAAGATTTAACTTATGAGCTCTGGAGGTATTGTAGTTTAGTTGCTAAAGAAAAATACAAAAATGCTAGTTCTTGGTTTCTTAGCTTTTTGAGTGCTTATTTCTTAGCTTTTTGGTGGTACCTGTTTCAATAACACCTTACATGCCTGCAAATTGGTACCAAATTGATAAGCTTGCATTGAGCTTGTTAGTGCTTCAAATCTTGAGTTCTCTGGTTCTTTGAAAAGCCAATCTGGTCCTCTTGGAGTATCAAGTCTTATTTTTCACTCTTGAGCTTGTTAGCTAGGGCTGCACTAAGCTTAAAGTTTGTCCCATTTTCAGTTTTTCACTTCAACAGCCAAAGTGCTTATTGGTTTATTTGAGCTTTTCAGTTTGATTGTTTGTGGCTTTTAGTTTCAAGTTAGTTGCTATAGCTTATTTTCATCATAATCTAACTTACATTTCAAGTAGTGAGCTTGTTTGAGCTTATTTCCACCTAATAAGCTATTAAGCCCATTGTTTTGCTCATAAGCCATCAAAAGCAACTTATTTGTGTTTTATAAATTTTTGTCTTTGTTAAAGTTTCATATTATTAGTATATAAGTAGTTTTCAAAAATAAAATCACAAAACATCAATATAAAAATAGTGATAGCGTTTATTTAAGATTTTTTAGCTTTTTGATTTTTCTTTTCAACTTTTTAATAAGCAAATCTTGTTTTTCTCTTTTTCTTAGGTTTCTGTCATCATATAGGATTTTTAGAAAAAGTTTCAAATTTTTCTCTATCTTTTTAGTATTTATTATAATTTTAATTAGTTAAAAATAGTAATTAATTAGTAATAAATAATTAAAAAGTCTAAAAAATATATTTTCTGTTTTAAAATTAATTTTATCATATTTTAGATTTTTCAAAGTTAAAATTTTATTTTTCCAAGTTCATTTTCTAATTTCTAGTATTTAAGTGTATTTTAAATAGTTATTAATTAGTAATAATTAAATAAAAAGGGTGAAAAATATATTTTTAATTTTAAAATTAGTTTTATAGTATTTTAGATTTTTCAGAATCATAAGTTTATTTTTCTAGCCTTATTTCCTATTTTCTTTTATTTTAGAGTATTTATTAAGTAGTTAAAATAGTTTTTAATTAATAATAATTAATTAAATAGTGTTAAAAATAATTTTCTTTTCTAATAATTTTCTTTTATTTTAGGATTCCAAAATGTTATTTTCATATTTTTAGGCCTTTTATTTCTTAGTTTTCACTTTTTATTTTGTGCGTATCGTGGTTTCTAAAACTTACGTTTACGTTTTCTCATCGATTGTTGTGCTTTCCATTTACGTGTCCAATTCTATTCCAAATCAATCGGTAGTGTAATTTCTTAATCAAAACCTTTACAGATCACTATCCTTAGTGATCATTCTATCCTCTGAGTTTGTTTTAAAACACCATTGAGTCTCCGTGGGACATAACGACCCGGGAATCCCCTGTATTCTCTGATCTTCATTGCATTTGTGTTTAAGCTGTTTTAAGTCTGTTTGACTTGACGGTTTAGCACCAATCAAATTTTGGCGCCGCTGCCGGGGAGGCTTTAGCGTGTGTTAAACATTTTTCAGATCCATTCTTGCATATACCACCCTTTTGTAAAAAGTTTTTTTGTAAAGTTATCAGAAAATCCAAAAATATTTTCATTCTTTGTTTTTTGCAATATGTTTTTCAAAAATCCAAAAAAATCCATCTTTACCCTCTCGCATCTTTTGATTCTACATTTCTTTTACCCTCTATCCATTTGATTCTTTCTATGTCTCATCCTCACCAATTTGGTTGTGAATGGTGTGGGGGACCTCAAAATGGTGGAAATTGCCCCGGTTGTGGCATTGTGAATCCGGGAAACGGGTTTGTCTATGACCAAAATCCCTACAATGAAACAACTAATTTCCTCAACCAACCCCGCACTATGAGATGGAGACATATTCTTGTAATCTTGTGGAGGTCCTCACCCGAGTTTTGAGTGTCAAACAGGAACACGCTTGTCTATGAGCATAATCCTTGTAACAATTATGACTACTCTTATCATGACCAACCTCCACGGTGCCAAACGATTCAAACACAACCTCTGCAAATTCCTCAAGAACTTCTCGAAAATTGTCTAGATATACTCAAAGATTTGAAAGAGTTAGTTAAAGAAGAGTCTCGTCGAAAAACGTTATCTTTGAAGAACAAGCGACTAGAGTAAGTTCCCAATATTGGAAACCTCTGGTATGCGATTATGATGGCGACGAAGATGATGATTTTGATGAGGAATCTCGACTCGAGTGGCAATCCCACTCCGTTGAAGAAGGAAAGAGTATGGGAGAATTGTTGGCGAGAGGAGAATATGAAGAGCATAAGAGCTATATATGTTTTCGATAAAGTCGATGCTCGAGTGGCAATCCCACTCCGTTTGAGCCTTTCATTTCCGACTCTTCCCTTCACTCACGCCGGTTGAGAGAAGTGAATTCCTTTGGAAGAGGTCGATGATCTTATTTCTTTGAAATTTTTGATCCCAAAGACTCTCTCACCATGGGGTTAAGCATCTCGGCACTATTCGGAAGCGGAATCGTCTAATGTTGAGAACCTTATCCCGATCCCAAGTGAGTCGAGGGAATTCTTGATAATGAATGTGATGTGTTTTCTCCTCTTACAAATGATCTTGTTGAGACTTTCTCGGTTTTGGCGGTGATTATAGTGATGCGATTCTTTATATTCTAAAGACATAGAATTTATTGATGCATTACTTCCACATTCGAGATCGTCAACTTAGAAGGATGTTGACCATGTTGTTTCCACAACAGATTAATCGACTATCACTAATCCCTTATTGAATTCGATTCGAATTTACTCTAAATTCGATTAATCCAATCTTTGATAGTGATGAGTCGACACGGAGACTATAATGGACGAGGTGCATATTTATAGCCTACAAAGTACCGCACATGTCCCACCTCCATATACTCTTCATGAGGAGTTCTCCGGTGAACTCACTCATATCATATCTCCGCTGAGTATGATTGCTTGGATGGCAAAAATCATGATCGGGGAGAGAATCTCAATTTGCATAGTTATGACAAATCTTCCCACCCTCCCAACCGAGATGCCTTCCAACCCTAAGAGCTCAACCAATAAAATCCAAATAAGTGCAATTGCACTTAATCCCGAGGAAGAAGATCTAGTTATGATTGTTATCATGATCTTCCTTCTTTTCTTCACCTACTCGGTGACTTCCTCTCTTCTTCACTCCTTCGGGAATGAGGATACTATCTTTGACCCCGGCATTTTCATTTATCATCTTTGAGCCGGGTCTTTCTCTGTATATCTCGTCGGTGTGGAACTTTCACGTGCTTCAAATGTTTTTCCAAGCATCTTGAATGAAAGTCCGATGGAGATTGTTTCTTCCACTTTGCTTCCCATGAACCAATGAATGCGGGGTCGAGTCAAGCTAGCGACTCGGAAATTAAAAACAGATGCACACACTATGGGTTTCACCCATATTTCGTCTTCTTACCCCTTTCTACCACTAAGTGTGGGGTGATGCCCACATGTTATATATATATATATAAATAAAAAAAAAAAAAAAAAAAAAAAAAATCTTCTTTCTAAATAATGGCCGTAATATTTCCCTTTCACGTTCTTTGTTTCGGCATAACATGGTACTTTGAATATTGAGGGCAATATTCATTTCTAAGTGTGGGGGAATTCTCACGAATTTCATATATTATCTACTCAATTCCCGTTTTTGGCCAAATTTTTTTTTGGAGTAAGTGTTTACACTTTCTCATTTGGTTATCGATCCGCCATGTACGTAAGACAAAAGGATTAGCTAATCCGAGAGCAAAGCGGCTCTTGGTAAAGATTTCTCAAATCCGTTTATATGGCTTGCAATTTGCCCAAAATTGTATGGTTCTCAACTCACCATATCCTAAAAAGTGAAGAGTTGGCTAGGCCGCAAGGTTATGGCTTGTGGTAAAGGCGGTGGAAAATCCATAATTGGTATTCACTCACCAAAGATAATCTTGATAATTTATCTAAGAGTTGGCTAGTCCGAAAGTGCGGCTTCGGTAAAGACTAATCAAATTGTTTACGACTTATGATTTGCTCAAAATCATTTGGTTATCGATGTACCAAGATTCTTACTTGAATCAAAACATTTGGCTACTCGAGTGATGGCTTTTGGTAAAGAGATAAAATCCATCATGTTTTCTCAAATCATTGCTAGGGACTAGCAATATCTCGATGTGAGGATTGATGAGTGTCGAATACTCATCATTTTGTGTAATCTAAAGCGCAAAATCATCGAAAACACTCGAAACACATCAAAATGATCAAATTATCATAAATCAGTGTTTTATGTGTTTTAAATGCAAAAATATCAAAATCAGATGAAAAATGTATCAAGTTTGCAAAATTGGCAGTTTTAGTCCCCCAAGTTTTGAAAGTTGTCAAATCTAGTCCCTGGAATTCAAAAATGTGGAAATTTATCATTCAAGGTCCCTAAAGTATTCTAAGTTGTTTAAAATGATCCTTGAATGAACTTTTGGTCAATTGGCAAGAAAGGTCCCTAAACTTTGAAAAATTGCAAATTTAGTCCTTGGACCTTTAAAAATAGATTTTATGCAAAAAAGGGTCCTTGTTATATAAATGTTTGTCATGTTTGGTCCTTATGAGAGCATTGGAAAAATATCACTTTCAGTCCCTCAAGTTTGGTCGAATTACACTTTTGGTCCTTGTACTAAGCTTAAACCAAACCGGATCCACATATGTCCAAGCCCAATCCAAGATCTAGCCCAACATCACTTGGCCCTTGACCCTTTGCCCTTGAGCCCCAGTCCACAACTTCTTTTTGACCCTGGCCAAACCAATTTTGACCCCCCTTTTTATTATTTATCCCCGGTCAAATGAAAGTCAAACCCAAGAAACACGCGCCTAATACCAGATGCACTGTAGCATCTCCTCTTCCCCACCTGAAACATCAAAACCGGGTGGTTTCCACTCTTTTCAACCTTCCTCCCATACCATGTCCCTCCACCTCTTCTAAACAACAAAATCTCTTAATTGACCCAACCAACCCAATTAAAGCTAAAACACGCTAAATGGAAAAATGGCGCCAAAATCACAAATGGGCGGATATGATGGTTCTAGCCAATCCAATGGCTCAAATTTGGTGGGATAGATTCGAGTACCTCGGAGATGATGAAAAGTCTATAAAGAGAGAGATGCATTGGAGAAAAGAGTTATCTAATGTAATATTTATTTTTCATGTCGTTTTAGTTTAATTTTCAATTTCAGTTTATGTTTTAAGCTTAAAACTTTGTATTTCAAGTTATTATGCTATAATAAAGCTTTGTGAACCTTTAATTCAAGTGTCAAGTTAAATTTAGGTTTATGTAAATTTTCATGATTAAGCAAAATCTCATGTTGAATCAAATGTTGTTTTCAATTGTTTGTATGGACTAGAATAGGTCACATAAGCTCCCAAATAGCTTATAAAAGCTATTAGAAACAATAAAAATTAGTTTAGACTAAAAAATCAAAAATCACTAAAAATCCAAATTAAATACTTCAAAAATCAAAAATCACTTGAAAATGGTGATCACAGCTGGAGCAAGGTATATAGTGGATGGCCTTGGGTTAGTAGCTTATTGGTAAGCTTATAGGGTGTTTATTGATCTTGGTTCTCGGTTCCAAGCTTGGAAGCATTTGTAAGCTTTTGATAAATTTGGTGTTTCTTGTTGTAGTGGTTAATTATCTTATATTTCATTTCTTTGTGATATCTAGTCATAATTAAGTGTTTCTAAACTTTAAAATCGATGGCTTGTTCTTCTCAATTTGTAGTTTACAAAACTTGGTTTTAACAGTTGAAATGGCATAATCATCATTTACGAGTTTGATGTTGTTTTGATTGTTGTTTTAGGCTTCATTAGTCATAATAAGTGATTATTAAAGGTCTGCAATCAAGCTTATGGTTTCTAATTGTGATTTGGTTTGAAAAACTTCATAACAGTTAACATCAAGGGGTGTTTGGTTTTTTGTGTTTAAAGGTGCTTTAGTCCTTAGCTTTGTTGGAAATCTGTCTAAATAGGTCTAAGTAACTTAGTTCGATTATAAAATCAAGTTCTTATTAGCAAAAGTCAAAAATTCATTTAATCTTTCCTTTGTGAGCTCCTTTGTTGAGATTTCATGATGCATGATCATTGATTTGTGTTTAAAAGTTGTTAACCTTGCTTAAGTTAGTCTTATCTCACCTTAAAACAACATATTAAGTACTTTAGATCGATCAAAAGTCATTTTGGTCAACTTTTAGTTTACATCAAAAGTCAAAATCTCGATAGGTCATTTTTGAATAAACTTTGGAATTTCACTAGGGGTTTAATATTAAGATTTAACTTATGAGCTCTGGAGGTATTGTAGTTTAGTTGCTAAAGAAAAATACAAAAATGCTAGTTCTTGGTTTCTTAGCTTTTTGAGTGCTTATTTCTTAGCTTTTTGGTGGTACCTGTTTCAATAACCTGCCCTGTGCACAGAAATTGGTACCAAATTGATAAGCTTGCATTGAGCTTGTTAGTGCTTCAAATCTTGAGTTCTCTGGTTCTTTGGAAAGCCAATCTGGTCCTCTTGGAGTATCAAGTCTTATTTTTCACTTTTGAGCTTGTTAGCTAGGGCTGCACTAAGCTTAAAGTTTGTCCCATTTTCTGTTTTTCACTTCAACAGCCAAAGTGCTTATTGGTTTATTTGAGCTTTTCAGTTTGATTGTTTGTGGCTTTTAGTTTCAAGTTAGTTGCTATAGCTTATTTTCATCATAATCTAGCTTCTGTTTCAAGTAGTGAGCTTGTTTGAGCTTATTTCCACCTAATAAGCTATTAAGCCCACTGTTTTGCTCATAAGCCATCAAAACAGCTTATTTGTGTTTTATAAATTTTTTGTCTTTGTTAAAGTTTCATATTATTAGTATATAAGTAGTTTTCAAAAATAAAAATCACAAAAACATCAATATAAAAATAGTGATAGCGTTTATTTAAGATTTTTAGCTTTTGATTTTCTTTTCAACTTTTTAATAAGCAAATCTTGTTTTCTCTTTTCTTAGGTTTCTGTCATCATATAGGATTTTTAGAAAAAGTTTCAAATTTTCTCTATCTTTTAGTATTTATTATAATTTTAATTAGTTAAAAATAGTAATTAATTAGTAATAAATAATTAAAAGTCTAAAAATATATTTTCTGTTTTAAAATTAATTTTATCATATTTTAGATTTTCAAAGTTAAAATTTTATTTTCCAAGTTCATTTTCTAATTTCTAGTATTTAAGTGTATTTTAAATAGTTATTAATTAGTAATAATTAAATAAAAGGGTGAAAAATATATTTTAATTTTAAAATTAGTTTTATAGTATTTTAGATTTTCAGAATCATAAGTTTATTTTTCTAGCCTTATTTCCTATTTTCTTTTATTTTAGAGTATTTATTAAGTAGTTAAAATAGTTTTAATTAATAATAATTAATTAAATAGTGTTAAAAATAATTTTCTTTTCTAATAATTTTCTTTTATTTTTAGGATTCCAAAATGTTATTTTCATATTTTTAGGCCTTTTATTTCTTAGTTTTCACTTTTTATTTTGTGCGTATACGTAGTTTCTAAAACTTACGTTTACGTTTTTCTCATCTGATTGTTGTGCTTTCCAATTCTGTGTCCAATTCTATTCCAAATCAATCAGTAGTGTAATTTCTTAATCAAAACCTTTACAGATCACTATCCTTAGTGATCATTCTATCCTCTGAGTTTGTTTTAAACACACCATTGAGTCTCCGTGGGACATAACGACCCGGGAATCCCCTGTATTCTCTGATCTTCATTGCATTTGTGTTTAAGCTGTTTTAAGTCTGTTTGACTTGACGGTTTAGCACCAATCAGAGTCCATCCCTAAGTAAGGGCGTCAAGAAAATAATTCTAATCTAGTTCATTTGCAACTAACTTATGCAAAAGATTACGTCTATGTGACGGGTGTGCTCCCCCTAGATGATTGCAATATTTGCAATGGGAAGTTATGAAATTTAAATCAAAGGTTGCAAGTAATTTTGCAGCGTATTGTTTTGACACCAAGCTCCCCAGCTTTAGGATGTCAAATTCTTTATGTGTTAATTGAATAAGCGCAAAACAAGGGTTAGAAAACAAGTATAATTCACAATTTCACGCAAATGTGATTTAAGTTAGAAAAAAAAACTTTCGACTTCACGGATCCCACGGTTCCTCCTAGTAGGGATCCGTCTAGGCAATCTTGAGGATTAAATGCGGTGATGACTAAAATCGGCAAAGGTGATATAACAAGTAATGTTATCACATAAATGAGATATGAATACATATTCTCGGAAAAATAACAAGTAGCACTGTAATTCCATTTAATAAAACAAGAGTTATGATATACATGACTCTAAAAATAAGAAAATAGACAATACATGACTAGGAATTTCTAGACTATCCAACGCTTGATGCTAGGACACCACTAAAATCTTCTAGCTCAAGTTTTGTTTAGGTTTGATCTCGTTGAAACGTTCGAGGAGATGATAGAACATGAAACGTTGGTCTTCTCGTACTTCATGTATCAAACTTTCAACATGTTGACAATTATAGCAATCTTTGTCATGGCTAGGTAGTGGTGGTGGAGGAAATAAAATGGCTTGATGCGAAGGATCAAGTGAAGCGACTTCGGGAGGTTCAAGCGATGGAGGATTGGGGAGGTGCATTTGAGAATGCCTCGACCAAGAATGATGGTGGTGGTAAGGAAGTGTCAACTTCCATATGGTCGGTGGTTGACTTTGATGATTTCTCATAATCCATATAGGATTATATGATGGAGCAATGAAAAAGGAGCCGGAACAAGTGTTGACTCAACACCTGATTTTGAACCATTATTCCTCCTAATGAGGAGAATGTTGTCGTGGAAGCGGATGAGACGGCCTAGGAGGCAAGTCCTCTAAATTGTAGAGGTGTGGTGATGATAGTGGTGAAGTAAATGAAATATTTCTAGGAACTAATGGTGATGGTTTAGTGGAGATGATATTGTTTGGCCTAGGAGATATGGTGGTGTTAGGCATAGGTAGTTTTGTGGGTACTATCCTTTTAGGAATTGGTTTGATTGGATGATGAAGGATTCTCTCATTTGTTGGTTTGACGGGAGATGATTCGGTTGAGGAGATTTCGTGTATAACACGAGCCTTTTTCATAGGTGGTTCTTTGGTGGATAAGTTATTACTTGGGGTTTTTCTCATGATGGAATGGTTTCAAGAGCTGAAAGTTATAGTGAGAGTGATGACTATGAAGGTCCTAACAAGGTGGTTTATAAACTAAGAGATTTGGCAAGTGCATTTAAGCTTTAAGCCACTAGGATTCATTGGAATGTGATGATTGACATGCACAAGAGTCAACTTCGAGGTTGGGTGATCTAGGAACTCATTTAAGATGAGATGGAGTGTTTGAGTTAGGAAGATGAGTTGAAATGATTGTTTTAGCAAAGATTTGACCTATCTTGTCATCCGGATCCCACGGTTCCTTTCTCAGAGGGATCCGTCTAGGCTAATCCTAGGGATCCGGATATCAGTAGCTATGAGAGAGTGGAAATGATGTTTCTAAAATCTAAAACCTATAACATCTTGAGTGTTTCAGTCTTCTTAAGTGTCTTAAATGAAGGGATGCTTAAGTACTTGAAGGTGGTGAGTGATGTAGCTAATGATTGTCTTTTGTGGAAGGATTTGGAACTTTCATGAGTACCAATGAATGAGCAAGGATGTCACTAAAGAAGAGAGTGTCAATTGAAGCTAAATGATCCTAGAGATGAGGTTGTGACTTAGGATTGTGTTTTGAAAAATATCCTAATGGTTTTGAGATGGGAAAACTATGATTTGATCAACTTTGAGCAATTTTGAGGTGAGATTGATTTATGATCAATTTTGTTATAAAGATTTTAACTTAGATGTGAAGGGTAAAAAATATGAAGTGTGAGTTTTGAGGCGGAAGAGTGATGAATTAAAACAAAGTGATAGATCTATGAATGTCTTAGAGTGTGTTCTATGTGAGTTGGAATGAGTAGGAAAGATCAACCTATCTTGATAAAGTCTTAATCTACCTTAAGACACTATGTTTAGCTTAGTGTGAGGTGTTCTAGGATGTGTTTGACATACAATGCTTGCAATTGCATTTTACGCTTTGCGGATCCACGGTTCCCTAGATGTAGGGATCCGTTTAGTACAACATTTGGGATCCGTCTATACGCTAGACAGAACCTTTACTAAAGGTATGCAATGATCTTGACAATGCATTATATTCCAAGTTTTGTTTAAAGGAGTTCTAAAACTAGGATATCAAATGTAAGATGTTTTATTTCATGAAAGAGATAGAATTACATTGATAACTAATGAGTAGAGTAGAATTGATCCTATTTGACTATTCTAGGTTCCTTGAGTGTCTTCGCTAGGAGGATCATTATGTGTTTGATGGGTATTGGTGGAATCAAGAATGAAGAAAGTCTTCATGAGAGATATGTTTAGCGGTTCCATCATCTTGTTCTGAAATGCGTACAACGGACTTTGAAATTGAGGATGGAAGTGCATAACATTGTGATAGAGGTGTGTCAAGAACATTCCATAAGGGATGAGTTTATCCTTGGAGCCTTGAAGATTTGCAATTCGCCTTGCGAAGAAGTAGGTGAGATTGTATGGTTGTTGTGTTGCAAACGATACAACATGTGAGCACAACAAGCGGGAAGAATATCTCGATTTCCTTAAGACTCCAAACATTTTCACATAGAATGAGAGCAAGAGGCTTGTACTCTTCTCGGATATCCGTGTATGGATAATGTTTGGATTGGAGTAATATGGTCGAGGTTTGCATATCATGCGCGTTAAATCTTCGGAGAGGGTATGTGTGAACAATATGGACTATTTTCTTCACGAAAGTTGAAGAGAGAATCAAGAGACCAATCTTGGTGAAGGCACTTTGTCCATGATTTGGAATCCGGAGAATGTGGCAAAATGCCCAAGGGTTAGAGTGAACTTTTGGTTTTGATGTAAAACCAAAGAGATAAAGAAGCGATCCTCGTTACGAGCGAGTTCGACTTGACGGAATAATTCCATTATGAACCTTGGACATATCTTCCGTTGATTTCAAGAAGACATTCTAGTCCTATGGCTCGGAAGGAGGTATTGATACCTTCTTCAATTGTAGAAGGTGTCTACAATCGTCCTTCATGGAAGTGACGGTTTCGAGATTATTGAACCCACGGACATGATTGCGGTGTGTTGGGCTCGAGGAGATGTTAAGGTAGAGCGCTAGTGAGTGAAAAATCAAACTCGTATTCATGCGTCATAGTTGAACCTATAGAAGTGGTGGGTTAATAGGAGGTGATGTTTATGGTAAACCTATAATAATCTAACGTTTTACTAGATTTTATTAACAATGATATTTAACACTTAATTAACTCATGGTTTGAAATTCTAGAGGATTATTACTTTTAGAAAGATAGTGGTTTTAATCTTGCATGAAAAAGCTGTTTTCGATGGGGCGGATCCCGGTTCCTTTACAAAAGGGATCCGGCTAGTATATCTTCCGGATCCGTGGATGCTGTAATAATGAACACAGATTTGATAAAAGGTTTTACAGTTTTATACCACGAGATATGTTTTATCCTACATTTTCTTTTAGCATGCATACATGACTCTAATGTATCACAAAAATATAAAACATATAAATCAAAAGGAATGATAAACACATAATAGTAACTTAAATAAACTAGATCAATAATATTGCATTTCAATACTAAGGATGATACAAAGGATTGGGTATATGATCCAAATATAGATTAACAACACAAAGTAAATGTCTCCGTATGTGAACTTCATCATAGGGAACACAAGTGCGATGAGTGTTAGGGCGATGAGCACGAGTGCGATGTAAACCATGTTGATGACGGATCTTCTTGGTTTCGGATGAGATGGAATGAGGAGGAAGATGAAGTTTTTTTTTAAATGAGAGGGAATTTTTTGAAATTGGAAAATTTGAAAAAGTGAGGATTGAATAAAGTGGGCGTCGAGTGGGATTATAAATAGGGAAGGAGGAATTTTTGAAATTCGTGTTTTTGTTTTATTATAGGATTAAAGAAATAAAACATAAGCTATATATACTATGACTATAGGCGAGAAATATAACACGTATGAGAGAAAAGGCTTCCTAACGAAGCTTCATGTAGATCATGTGTAAACACAAAATCTACTCAAATAGATACCTAACATATAACACTTATTTACTAAACTAATATCATTCGAGATATAAGTGGAAAGTCATACCTCGAGTGCACTTAGGAATGTCTTTACAAATGACAAATGTCAACAGGCGATTCCAGCTCCTTAGCGTTTAAGATACCTTCTTAAGGAAGGTATTCTTGTTACCAAGTGTCTCTAAGCTTGGTGGGTATGAGCTTTGACTAATAAACATCACAAAGAAGATTAGTGCAATTAAATGAAAAGATATATATAAAAAGATGTTGTTATCAACTCAACATCCAAACATATAATTTTTGAAAAACATGGTGTTTGTTTTTAAAAAACCTTCTTTAGTTTCAATTAACTATGGATCGTATCAAGTTTTTAAAGTACAATATACATCAAGAAACTTGGTAACGAAGCTCTGATGCCAATTGTGGAAAACTATAAGGGGTTGAATAGTTTTACCAATTAAAACTTCCTTTTAATCTATTTAGATCGACTTATGTCAATCTATTTAGTTGTGTGTGTTGGATGTTGATAAACAAGCATATAAAGATATGTAATGAAAAGATAAGAGTAAAAGCACAAAACCACAATGCGAGTATTTATAGTGGTTCGGCTACAAGGACACCTTCCTTGCCTACTCCACTCCCGAGTCACCTACTCGAGTTTGTAAACACTACACCAATCTCCTTATGGCGGAGAAGCCTTCAGCGTCGCTTAACCTTTTTCGGTACTAAGCTAAATCTGAGTTCTTTCACACCAAGGCGAACCACACCTACACAACGTCGCCTACCCTTTATACGGTGCTAGGCTAACCACCGAGTTCTTTCACACCTTAGGTGAACTACACCTTCACAGCGTTGCCTACCCTTTATTAGGTACTAGGCTAAGCACCTAGTTCCATTGCAATGGAGGAACTACTACCACACTACACCAACGACTAATCCCAAAGGAGATCTACTCCTTTACAACATCATTAAGGACATAAATATCCTTGGATCTAATGCTAGTCTATCTAGTACATCGAAAACACACCATATCGAATGTACATCTAAGGCACCTTTCACTAATGCCTTTGACTAGATCTACAAGACACCTTCACTAATGTCTTGTGTCTTTACTCAAGCACCTTTCACTAATGCTTCAAGTCTTGACTTCTAAGCACCTTTCACTAATGCTTCTTGTCTTGACTTCTAAGCACCTACCACAAGTGCTTATCCTATAGGCGATAGATACCCTTCACTAATATCTTCGTCTTGACATGAGACATCTTTCACTAATGTCTTTAACACTACGCTTCTTTGAAGAAAGAAAGGATCATCAACAAGAGGACTTCAATAGCCTTGATGATGAGGAAGCTTGGCAACTCATGGACTTGAGCTTGCTCGACTTCAAAGGTGGTGATCTTGCCTTTAAGAGGAACCTAAAGATCACACAAAACAAGACTACAAACATAGATCTCTTGGATCTAAGGTTAGTGAGATTTAACTCGGGGAGAAAGTATGTTAGAGAGGGTGAGAAATAATGAAGAAATGGCTCACTATTTATAGAGAAAAACCTCATTTTCCCGGATCCCACGGATCCCTTCCACTTGGGATCCGGCTAGCACAAAGCCGGGGATCCGTGGGCAGCTCCTCTTTGCCCATGGGTATTTTTAGTTATGGGTCATGGGTCATGGGTTATGGGTTGATCAATGGTTTTCTTTCTAGATACAATGTATCTTAAGGATACAACGAACTTGGTTAAGTGGTATATATAAAACCATAGGTTATGGGTCAAAACCATTTGCTAGTATTTACCCATTTAGTATATACTTGTATTTACCCAATTTAGCATACACTTAGTTTTTACCCATTTTAGTATACTTAGTTTAAGTATATGTTTAACCCAATATGTAAACACTAGTTGTTGTACATATGTATCTAAATCATAAAATCACTTATAATAGTTTTAGTGTTTTATGTGAAAGCGTAAGTGTGTTAGAAAACTATTAGTTCAAACCATTTACGTATTTTATTTGTTTCCTTAAAATGATCTTACTTTTGTTATCGACAAAACATTAGAAGATCGTAAAATATAAATAAACGTTTTTACGGCTTATTTGTATTAACAAAACTGTTGAAAGTTTACTTGATTATAGCTATGATGCCGTGTGGGACATGTCATTTCAAGTTGTGGCAGCAATGTTTGATAAATTAGGTAACCTTCGCTTTCTTTTTATAACTCTTATCTAACTGATGTAAGTGATTAATCTCTAGTCTTGACCCTACTCTTTCAGGTGAGTTTAGTTCGTACTTTTTAAAGGTGCCGTTAAGAGCTTGGAAGACATTCAAAGTTGCGGATGAAGATTTTCCTTACAGGAAACAGGTAAGTTTGGTGTATGAGAAACCTTGCCTTACAATTTTTTCATGTTTTTCATCAACACATTAACGTGCTACTACCTTTTGTGTTTGCAGTTACATGATTGCATGGGTGCAACTTTAGTCTTATTAGGGCCTGAAACATTCTTAAAGTTTCTGCCTTTGAATGTAGAAGCACAAGACCTCTCTGATGCCAACGTATGGCTATTCCCTATCCTGAAACAAAATATAGTGGGTGCTCGTTTAAGCTTTTTCAATGAATCTCTACTGGATATGTTCGAGTATTGAAGCTGAAATCTGCAAAGGTACTAGTATTATATTTTACTTTCATGCTCCATTCAGTGTATTTGGTATTTACTTGTTCCTTGTACCAAAGCATGAGCAAGAAGGTCGAATTCATTCGGCCGGGGAGCATGTGGACTTGTATATTCTATATGATCTTTGTTGCCTTCGTTTTGCAACTATCCTCACGGATCTTGTGAGAGTTTCAAGGATTTAGAAAAGGCATTATCCGTGCCCTTCGAGAATAACTTTGATTTGTGTGGAGTATGTCTGCTCCGGTCTGATTCTCATTCGACAAAATAAAGAAGTGATTGAAGGGGAAATGAACCCTACGGTAAGGAACTCGGCATTTGCGAACAACACGCAGATTTCACGCTACACTTCAGAAGTTGCAGCTCGTAATCTTGATGTGTTAAGGTCCTCTGCACGTGAGATATTACCGACGCTATCAGGAATTTTCATCAAGTCTTCTAAAGATGACGGCGGATCTTTGCAGGTATATTCATTAAGTCCCTAAACTATCTATCCACTACGTAAGATAATTTTGCATGATCTTTGTTCTAACCCGTTATTTTTCCATTATGTAGAGAACGATTGGTGAGTTTGCATCCATAGCTGAAAAAAGTGTAGTCTCGCGGTTTTTCAAGAGCACAATGCAGAAGTTACTGAAGGTGACTGAGGAGGCGGGCAAAGTACAAAATACCAAAGGTTCCAGTTCGATGGAAGTAGACAACTCATCCAGTGAAACTTCATTGTCTCAAACAAGGTAAACGTCTTCTTTTAATCCTTGGTTCTAATATTTAGTTTGATTTTAAAAAAATATATATATATAATTCATATTTTTTTTATTATTTTTTCTTCATTTACAGGGCACAATTATTTGACTTGGCAGTCTCGCTTTTACTAGGGTTAGGTACAAAGGAGGTTGATCTTTTATTTGTTGCAATAGTACCTGCATTAAAGGTGAGCTGATTAACATTTCATGATAAGAACTTGAGTTGTGTGACCAAAATTTATATTTTCCTGTTTCATGAACAATGTTGATACAAAAGTTGGGCGTTCCTTGTTTGAGCTCCGGTTTCCGTATCAATTGGATCTTGATGCTTGAGACCTGCGCACTAAGTAAACAGAAAACACCGTTAGGCTTATCGTGGGATTGTCTCCCACGATTATCCTCCGGCGTGAGAGTAAGTAATCGGTTTTAGGGTTTTAGTTGAGAGTTAGGGTTGTAGATCGTACCTTTAATGAGGGCTAGGATGCCCCTTATATACACACGAAACCCTTATTGATTTCGTGTTCCTAAAGCTTCGGCGTATCCCGCCTAAGTCGGTTGTTAAACGCTTATCTCCAAAGATAGGAGATATCCGATATCATATGCCATAAATAAATTTGAGTTTGGGCCTTCGTGAGCCCAAACTGTTATCGGGTTGGCCCAGTCGTACTGGGCTCGCTAGTAGCGGTTATTGGTCGGGTTCGTGACCCGAATGCGGACTATACGTCATCATGTCCCCCCAGTCTAGTATGCGCAGGGACTACCTGCGGATGCTAGACTAATAGCTGTACACCATAAATCTTTGAAGCGTAGCGGAGAAGCTAAAAGGGTTTCTGCCTTACAGAACACACGGTGAATCTAGTCAAAATATGTCAAATGTATACCTCGTAAAGCGTGGGAAAGTAACTGAAAATGTGTCGTGTCAACCAATCCTATCCACACATTCAGAGATAGTGGAGTCCACGTGGCGATCATCGCGTGTATGTAAAAACTTATATAAACTTCCGCTTCCCATTACTGTGATTATCACAGTAAAAACATTTTCGCCATTGTTAAAAAAGCTCCAAACTTTCAACCAAGAAACCCTTAATATTCCAAAGGTAACCGCGCGTGCGCCTTTAAAAACTGTATCATGGTCCGTGGTTTGACAGATTTTACCTCCGACATGACCGAGGATGAACTTCGCGAGTACACCTCGAATTATTATATTCCACTCGCGCTGCATCCGGAAGTTCCGGATATGCAAGCGTCGATGTGATTTCCCGAAAGGAAAGTAGGGTATACACATGTTTTTCGAGTTCGCGAATCAGCGTGTGCCCATATCCTTATTCTTGTGCGATGTGTTAAATTACTATAAATGCGCACATATCCCGATTACCTTGTATAGGTGCGGCAAAAATAACAAACTTCGAGGTTAATTGCCGTCTATTGGCGATTAACCCGACTATCTACCTATTCCGCGCGTTTTACCACACAACGTGGTCAAACGGGTGGGTATCGTTCGCTAAGCGCGCAGGACGGCTGCAATGTTATACTGAAAAGGTAGACGCGCTTAGGAACGGAAGGAGAGTTTTTTCTGGGTTGATGAAGCGTTATTCCCATGGCGCTTCGCCTTCTACACCCAGAGTTCACTACCAAAGGATGAGCGCCCCCTCCCTGGAACATATAGCGCGGAGGATGCGGAAACGATAAACACCAATCGTCTTCCCATCAATTCCTACCCCGAGGAATTTTTGGTGCATATGGGCATCAGTCGTAACTACTTTGGTAGCCCTGATGAGGTGCCAACCTTCTTAGGCGCAGATGGCCAGGGTGGGTGCTCATCCTTCATACTCCTTAGCTTTATTAATGTGAGCCTTTCTTTTCGCCTTTGTTCTTTATATAACTTGCTTGTTGTTTTGTTTTGTTGTTGTGCAGAGATGGATTTGTTCGCCGTCGTGCAGTTGGCGAAACCGAAACTAGTCACCATCGGGGTGCGCCCTGTAAGAGAGGGGGAAGTCCCTATTCTGGAAGCTACCGCAGGGCGTACCATGGAGATGCAACTGGAGGAACCGGGGGTTGATTCTTCCATTGCATTGGAGGCCACCCCGTTGCAAAGCGTGCCCAGTCCCAGGGGTCCTTCCCCTGTAGTGGAGCCGTCACACATAGATGTGGCGGAAAGCATGGAAGAGGAGGAGGAGGCAAGCCACGGATTGAAGCGCAAGGGAGCGCTTGGTAGCAATGGCGCAAGCTCATCCAGGAATAAGCGTCTTGTTGTTCTTGACGTAGAGTCGTCATCAAGTGATGTTGCATCCTCTCGCTCCAAGGAGACTGCTTCACCCAAGTAAGTATTATCGCCAAATCACTTATCTTACTGATTGGTTACGTTATTAATTGACATTTCTTTGCGTGCAGTATTGGAGCTATTGGGTTATCTTCTGAGCAATCTGGAGATTCACTGCCTAAAGCAAGTCCCGCGCATGCTGACCCTCAGGATTCAGAGGACAAAGGCACTGAGCCGTTGGCATCTGGGGGCGTGCCCGTGGATCAGCTAATGGAGGAGCTTGCTTCCGCTGCTGCGCACCAGGCTACATTGGTTGCGCAGCTAAAGATAAGGTATGCTGGGGAGAGCAGCCGCAGCGCGCAAAAGGATGAAGAGATTTCTCAGCTGAAGGCGCTATTGGCCAATTCTCAGGCGGAAGCAGAGTCAGCACGCTCTTATTCCCAAAAACTTGCTGGGGAAAAGATAGCGTTGCTGACCCAAGTTAGTCAGGAGCGTGCCGCGCTGGAAGAGTACAGGGCTTCCTGTGTATGGGCTGTGAATCATCTAGAAAAGGGTAAAGATGAGCACTTCTCCCGGTTGGAGAAGTTTCGCAAGGCTGTTGATGGGATGTTGAAAGAGCAGGAGAAGAAACTGCGAAAACTCAGCCTTGAGTACGACGAAGAGCTATATCCCCAGCTTGTGTCTTCTATCGCTGAGCGCAAATGGCTAATTAGCCACAGATTGCGCCTTGCAGCCCTTAGTGTATTAGAATCTCGAGAGGTGGTAGACAAGTTTGGGGCGGTGGTGCAGTGCGCACTTGCGCGTGGCAAGGCTGAGGCTTTAGAGGAGCTTCACGAGGCTGACCTTTTGAAAGTGACTGTTGATCAGGTGCCTGGGTACAATAATCATGCGTATGAGGAGCTCATCGCCACTATGGGGCAAATGAAAATATTGGAGCTTCCTCATATTGCTCAGATGGAGCGTGACCAAGATTACCCTATAAGTGTGATTATGGAAGGGTTACCTTTGGCCCGCCACCGTGCTGATGGGGCAGAGGTACAGCCGGACTTTTTAATAAAGCCTGACGAGTCACAACTGCAGGTGCCTATTTTTGCTCGCCCCCGCGACCTTTTGAACCCATTCATTACTGAAAAGGAAATTCCTTTGAAGGAATCCTTAGAGGCCCATGCTATGAGGGTTGCTAAGAAGAAGGGCGTGAAGGGAAAAGCCATTCTTTGTGGTGTTGGCGCGCGCACCTCCCCAGGTCTGACGGGGTGCCTGTGAGTGTGGCCACGGTGTCGCAATAGGATTCTGACTTGTTGAAGCGGCTGACGGAGGCTGGGGACGTTGCACGCCAAGTGGAAAGCCCTCGTCTTAAGCATTGTAGTAGCATATAGATTGTAACTTCTGTTGTAAATATCATTTTGTAAGAACTCATGGTCCTTAATGAAATATTCCTTTTGTTGAATGCGTGATGATGTGGTTGCGACTTATAATGTTTGTACTCAGTTATCTGTCTTTGCATAAAAACGTACTTATTGTCTAAGAAGCAAACTGTTACATAAGCGCGACTAATATGTGGAGTTCATAATCATGTATGAACTATCATACTTATAAGTATTTTTAACATAATCGTGTATGGTGTGATATGCATCGTACTGTAAATATCATAGTAAGGAGCCAAGAGTCTTGATTCCTGGTTTTGTTAAACGCGCATAGTATGCATTGTTGCGCATCCGTCGTGGAATGCGCATTGAACTTATTCCAACGTCTTGAAAATAAGGTGTTTAACAAGGATGTTGATGGGTTTGCAACCCTCTTACTCAACGAGTTATTTAGTAGGTTTACTCATCCTTTACACCATCGTGGGTTATAGTAAGTGCATGCACACCATGTAGGCAAAGGATAATATAGCAACAATGTTGAGACATAGATATTATGTAAATAACAAATTGAAATGTGTCGCGGAGTTAGCTAGAAACCACGACATTTTATTAATACTTGCAAGTTTTTGTAAAAAGAAAAGAAAAACATTTGCCTAAGTAAAACAGAATGTAAATACACGGATACTTATTGAGCACTATACTAAAGTGCGGGAGTGTTCGTGCGCTGGTCCGTAGCCGTTCCTAGAGATAGCATCGTTTGAGATTGCAGATGTTCCATGTGCATGGTAGCTCACGACCATCCATGTCACGCAGTTTGTACGCGCCTTTTCCTAATGCTTCAGTGACCTCATAAGGTCCTTCCCACTTCGGTCCAAGTTTACCTGTATCTTCTGCGTGGCTCGCATCATTGGCGCGATATACAAAGTCGCCTGGTCTAAATGAGACGCTTCGAACTTTAGCATCGTAGTATCCCTTCATCTTTGACTTAGCTCTTGCCTCACATATAGCTGCGCGTTCGCGTCTTTCTTCCAACAGGTCCAAGTCAATACGCCTTTCATCGTCGTTGGTTGTGACGTTGACTTCAGCAGTGCGAATAGTTGGCATCCCAATTTCGGCTGGTATGACGGCTTCTGTCCCATAGACAAGAGAAAAGGGGGTGTCCCCTGTGCTAACCTTGATGGAAGTGCGGTGCGCCCACAAAACATGTGATAATTCCTCCACCCACCTCCCTTTGTGCTTGTCCAAGCGTGCCTTGATTCCTTCACCTAGACTTTGATTTGCACGCTCGACTAAGCCATTGGTTTGTGGGTGTTTAACCGACGCAAAGTGTTGTGTAATATTTAGCTTTTCGCACCATTCCTTGAAAGGGTTGTCACATAATTGTTTTCCGTTGTCTGAGATGATTTCCCCAGGTAATCCGAAATGGCATACAATATTTTCCCAAACAAACCATTTTACCTGATTCCCTGTGATTGTCACGACCGCCTTTGCTTCAATCCACTTGGTGAAATAGTCTATAGCTACTATGAGGAATTTCACTCCTCCTGCCGCAACATGGAAGGGACCTGCAATGTCAATACCCAATTTATAAAATGGCCATGGCAACGTAATAGGTGTTAGCTCCTGTTGTGGCTGGCGTGGAATGGGTCTGTGAACTTGGCAGTCGCCACACTTTCTGATCAAGTCCCGTGCGTCATGGTGCATCGTAGGCCAGTAGTATCCTGACCGTAAAGTGCGCGCCACAACAGACCGTGGTCCTGAGTGCATACTACATGAACCAGCGTGGATCTCTCGGAGTACGTAATCTGCTTGAAGAGGTCCTACGCATCGAAGCCATGGTTGGAGAAATGAACGCCGATATAGTACACCGTCCCGAAGTTCAAACCTTTGTGATGTGGGCCGTACTCGTCGGGCGTCCTTCTGCTCTTGGGGCAATATGCCCTTGCTTATGAACTCGACTATTGGGGTCATCCATGTAGGACCCTGCTCCTCTATCACCGTGGATACTTCCATCTTCGAGATGGAC
Organism: Chrysanthemum lavandulifolium; assembly: GCA_022545495.1. Taxonomy (NCBI): domain Eukaryota; kingdom Viridiplantae; phylum Streptophyta; class Magnoliopsida; order Asterales; family Asteraceae; genus Chrysanthemum; species Chrysanthemum lavandulifolium. Next base: position 174,134,996 of record CM040240.1, on the reverse strand, counting down.
TTGCTCTTCAGAGTTTCCACCAATACTTGTTTTGACATGTGCTCAAAGCTTGTAGATGCAATCTTGCTCAGCGCATCCGCCTTTCTGTTTTCCCCTCTAGGAAATTTTTTGATGGTGAATGTGTCAAAGCCCTGGATTAGGGACTTGGTTTTGTCAAGATATTGAATCATGTTCTCCTCTTTAGCCACATACTCGCCCAACAAATGGTTGGCTACTAGGCGGGAATCCACATTTGCTTCTAGGTTGCGTATGCCCATTCGAACTGCAATGCGTAATCCAGCAATCAGAGCTTCATACTCGGCCTCGTTGTTCATGGCTGTGAATTCAAAACGCAGTGCGTATGTGAATTCCATTCCTTCTGGACTCGTAAGGATAAGACCTGCACCTGACCCATCCACGCAGGAAGATCCATCCGTAAATAGGATCCATGGTTCCTGTAGTTCTACCTTGCTTTTGAAGATGGCTCATCAGTGTCCGGTTTTTCGATGATGAAGTCTGCTAGCATCTGCCCCTTAACTACGGTACGTGGTCTGTAGGAGATGTTATGCTCACCTTGCAATACACTCCACTTCGCTATCGTCCCGATGCGTCGGGTTTGGAGATGATTTGCTTGATAGGTTGGTCTGTGATCACCGCTATTGGGTGCGCCTGGAAGTACATGCGCAACCGTTTGGTGGCGAATACCAATGCTAAGACCAACTTCTCCATTGCACTATAGTTAATCTCCATTTTCTTGAGTGCTTTGCTTACAAAGTATCTTTGTTGTTTGTCTTGAATCCACATCTCGTGAGTAGCACCGCTACCGACCGCTCCATTAGTTGCGATAAGTACATAATTAATTCTTCCGAGCGGGCGCGACTAGCTGGGGAGCGCCGCTAAGTGTTGTTTAAGCGATGAAAGCTTCTTCCGCTCAGTAGTCCAAATAAAGTCTCCCTTTTTTGTGCACTTCTTGAGCATCTTGAGAGAGGTAGTGACTTATCTACTGATTTGGACAAGAATCTGTTTAAACCGGTTAGTTTTCCATTCAAAGACTGGACTTCCTTCAACGTGCGCGGTGAGGGGAGTTGAATGACAGCCTTCGTTTTTTCTAGACACGGTTTAATGCCATCGGGCTTTATCAAGTATCCAAGAAACATGCCTTATGTAGCGCCAAAGGTGCATTTATTGGGATTTAACTTCATGTTGATCTCTCGTAGTGTCTTAAATGTTTCTTCGATGTCTCTTACCAACTCGTCTTCCGTATGGCTCTTTATGATAAGGTCGTCAACGTAAACCTCTAGGTTGCGGCCCACCTGCTTTTCAAACGCATTATCTACCAATCGCTGGTAGGTGGCGCCTGCATTCTTCAAGTCAAAGGGCATCTTTGTATAACAGTAGACGCCTTGACTTGTATGGAAGGCCATTTTTCCTCATCTTCCTTAGCCATCTGGATTTGGTGGTATCCTTTGTATGCATCTAGGAAGCATTTAAGTGGGTATCCACACAAAGATTCTACCTTCTAGTCTATCTCCCAGGCGGGTAGCGATCTTGTGGACATGCCTTGTTGAGATCTCTGAAGTCCACGCACATCCTCCAAGTACCATCGCTCTTCTTGACCATCACTAGGTTGGAAAGCCGGTCATGGTAGTAGACCTCTCGCATGATACCGTCCACAAGTTTGTGTACTGCCGATTTCTTGTGCGCTCCCGATCCCGGCCGCTTCTTCTTCGTCAGATGGGGAGTATCCTTGTCGGACTCTCAACTTGTGTTCTGTAATTGAGCGTGGTACACCGGTCATGTGTTTTGGTTCCCATGCAAAGATATCCAGATTCTTTTGCAAGAGTGCGCACACGGATGACCTGCCATTATCAGACAGCGATCCTCCAATCGATACTTCTTGTTCTGGGTACTCAGGATGAATTGCAACCTTCAGGTTTGCTACCTTAGGTGTGCGCTGTTCTGGAATGTGTGCCGTCTCACATGTAATCGTGTTACATTCTCTAGATGGTACGGTGGTATTGTAAAGAGTAACAATGCCTCCCTCCACTGGGAACTTGAGCATCCCATGTGCTGTGGACGGTACCGCGAGTAGTGCTGATATCCCTGGTCTTCCAATAATGCCATTGTATGGCGAAGGGGATTTGATCACCATGAAATTCATCCAGGCTGTCGTCGAGTGTTCATGGTTACCAACATTAACTAGTAGACGTATTTGCCCCATGGGCCATATCTTTTCTCCTGTGAAACCACCAACGCAGCTCATGACCGGCTTAATCGACCAGATCACCGGTCGCGATGTTTGAAACAATGTTCATACATTATATATGCAGATGCTCCTCCATCGACATACATGTGGTGGATATCGTGACCCCATGCATTAATCTCAATGGTGAGCGGTTCCACCACTGCGTTGTCCGCAGCCAAGTTGAGGAAGGAGATTTCGCTTCCGCGGGAAAACTTTTGGCTGATCTTCTGTCTAGTCATTCGTTGCCATGATTGTATCATGTAGATGGTGTCAGCCTTATCTTTGGGTGTTTCTTTCTTGTTCCCAGTCTTTTGCTTATCTTTCCCTTCCTTAATGTTCTTAACGAGATGGTCCAATCTGCCTTCCTTTACTAGCTTCTCAATTAGTTGGCGCAATTGGACACACTCATTGGTGGTGTGGCCCTTTTGTCCATGATAGTCGCAGTATCCATTTCCCACGCGCCGATCTTCCGGGGTGCGCATTGGTGGAGGCCTCAGGAAGTTCGCGCCTTCCGTCACGAATATCTCCTTTAGAGTCTTGGTTAACGGGGTGTATTTGTCATTATCTCGTCCGCCTCCCCGCGCGGTAGTTCTTGTTCGCATTGCTACTCGGTCATTGGATTGTCTCCTCGTCGTTTTCTTGACCTATAGTTTGAGTAGCCTTTCTTCTTTGTCATGACAACTTCTCCTTGAATAAAAGACCTTGTGCGTTTATAAGTTCATCAAAGGTTTGGGGACCTTGTCGCTCAACCTTTTGATGAGTTCCGGTTATTGATCCCATTCATGAACCCCGAGATCTTTAGTATTTTGGGACATGCCTTGACATGTATGCACTCATCTTTGTAGCGCTCCACATAAGCGCCAGAGATTCCTCGGCGCTGCTTTTACCCTCGCAAGTTCGACAGGTTTTTGGCGCACTTCTTCCTTTGAGTGAAGTTCAGCGAACGCCCGCAACTCTTCAAAGCCATCAATGCTTATGCGTGGAAGCTTACTTAACCGGCCACGCATTTCCCACCAATGTGGAGTTGAACATGTGGCACCACATAGGTTGTGGCCGCCGATGGTAGCAATGATTCAAAAATTTTAGGTGATCGCTCAGATCACTGCTCCATCGTGAGGTTTTCACATTAGCGGGCATGCACCTTCTCTTATTTTCTCGAGAAATCACGATGCACCGAGTGAACGCGTCCACTTTTGCGCGCCAGGAAGAGGCATATCTTCCTCCTCCTGGTCACGATATCTTCCCCTGGACTTCCAAAGGTCCAGGTTCGCTATCCTCGTTGTCCGAGGAATCACCAGAGAACGAAGCTTCCCCTGCCGGCGCATACCGCCACCATCCGAGGAGTCACCAGGACGAGCCTCCCTCTTTCGCGCATACCGACTGTCCTCAGAATCTGAGTTTGAAGAGCTTCCACTTAGGGAATGCCGTCGTCCCAGTCTGTCATGGAACTTGCGGCTACCAAGCCTAGCGTGGACATTGGTACGCCTTCCATCTTCCTCGTGCTCTTCCTCATACTGCAGTTCAGCTGTTTCATTATTCTCCACTCTCCTCCCAATCCTGGTAAACACTGGGGTCGGCGGCTATCCTTCCCGCGTCTATCCCTCTGATGACGCGATGGAGATGTCTCTGCGTCAAAGTTAAGTCGGGTTTGCAGGCTCTAACTCGACCTCTTTTTTGCCTCCTCTTGCATGAGGGCAACCAAGACTTCGTAGTTTTGAGATACGAAGTCACTTGGCGCTAATTTAGGCGCGACTCCTTCTAGCGCGAGGGTGTCTGTTTCCATCTCTGGGCCCCTATTTTGGAGAGGTGCGCCTGGCGTTTTTGTGAGGTCCGTCTCTGGCACCGGTTGGAGGGGAGTGGTAAGAAGGGTGTTGGTGGTTGCCACAGTAGCTTGGGTTGTCCCCGAGCATGGTTCCACTGTTGGGAAGACCAGATCTGCCCCTTGGTTTTTGGTCGCACTGGTTGTCCCAGAGACCTGCTTGGAGGCTGATCCGCTTTGCTGCTTTTTCACTTGTAGGCCACTTTGCGATAGCTGACTTAGACTTCCGTGCTTCGTCATTCTAGTTCTTAGTGTATTGTCCCACGATGGCGCCACTTGTTGATACAAAAGTTGGGCGTTCCTTGTTTGAGCTCCGGTTTCCGTATCAATTGGATCTTGATGCTTGAGACCTGCGCACTAAGTAAACAGAAAACACCGTTAGGCTTATCGTGGGATTGTCTCCCACGATTATCCTCCGGCATGAGAGTAAGTAATCGTTTTTAGGGTTTTAGTTGAGAGTTAGGGTTGTAGATCGTACCTTTAATGAGGGCTAGGATGCCCCTTATATACATACGAAACCCTTATTGATTTCGTGTTCCTAAAGCTTCGGCGTATCCCGCCTAAGTCGGTTGTTAAACGCTTATCTCCAAAAATAGGAGATATCCGATATCATATGCCATAAATAAATTTGAGTTTGGGCCTTCGTGAGCTTAAACTGTTATCGGGTTGGCCCATTCGTACTGGGCTCGCTAGTAGCGGTTAGTGGTCGGGTTCGTGACCCGAATGCGGACTATATGTCATCAAACAAGGTTAACATTATTGATGTACATCTGATTGTAGGATGCGGAATGTTCGATTCAGAAGAAGGCTTACAAAGTTCTTTCAACAATCCTTGAGGCATTATATTTCGCACATAAAGTGAAAGATAAAAAAGCATGTCTTTATGTATTAATATGATCTTTTATGCTGGTTTCTTTTACTTTGCCTTCGTAGCCTATTGTGTTGCTAGTCAAAGAGTAAAGTAATACTAATCAAACCAATGGGGTAAATACATTTTGATTGAACATATATGTATTTTTGCGCTGACAACATGCTGATGGTTTCATAGCAAGAAAGCTTGAAGATCTACTCAAGTCGATGTTTGAAGTGATGCATTCATGTCATTTTCACCAAGCGGCATGAGACTTGACTGCTTATATTTTCTCGATCGCTCATGTCTCAAAGGTAATGAAACACATTAGTTCAAAAATTCTAGTACATTCGCTTAAACTAGAAACCGTAGCATTTAAGAGGCTTTTTGCATGCAGGATGAATCGTAACAAATGAAGCGCGAGATTTAGGGGTGTCCATGGTACTGGAACCGTCCCAAACCGGAACCGGAACCGAAAGAACCGAGAACCGAAAATATAGAAAAAGTGGAACCAAGAACCGTCCCAAGTTCTACGGTTCGGTTCCGGTACGGTACTCGGTTCCGGTACGGGATTTTTCGGTAATTCCCACAAGAACCTAAGTGTTTAAATAATTTATTTTTTTCGTCATCCATCATTTATAAAAGACATGCTAATAATGCTATAACAATACAAACACACACAAAAGTGTCTCCAACAATGCTAATAATGCCACAGTACTACGGATTCGTCAACGACATAGTTTATAATATTCGTTAGTTTGTATATCATGTATCTTCTTAGTTTATAATATTCATTAAATACCAATCATTTAAATATTGTATAACAACAACATAGTCACTAAGAATAGAATATGTAGTTATGGCTTTGATTGATTCGTAAACTATAGTACATACTGCATTCAAGAATATCGATGTTGCATAAAATACTACATAAAATTTACTATAATGATTTTCTATTACTATCAAATTTACGATAATGATTTCAAAAGAAATTTACTTTTATGTTGATGAATGATGATGATGATCATGTTGATGAATGATGATGATGATCTTTGAATGGATTAAAAGTTAGGGTTTTAATTTTATTATGTGTTTTTAAGTTTTAGATTTTTATGTTACAGCTTAATAATGAGTAGGTTTTTTTTTTCTATTTTCTTAAAAGGTTATACAAATTACACAATGTCTCAAATAAACCCTATAAAATTTCATATTTTTAAAGTAGTCGGTTCTTTCGGGAAAGTACCGGAACCGGACGGTTCCGACCCGAACCGTCCCGAGAACCGAAAAGTTGGAATTTTAGGAACCAAGAACCGTACCATGGTTCTAATATACGGTTCGGTTCTCACGCGGTGCATGCAGTTCCTCGGTTCTTTTGGTTCCTCGGTTTTTTTGGACACCCCTAGCGAGATTGTTGCCTCTTTCTTGACTGAAATTGTACTTGGACTTAAAGAGGTACTATCGAAGTCATGCTGGAATTCGTTGCTATTAAATTGCTTTTATATTCACCATTGAAAATTTGAAGTAAATTTGCATGCTTGAGTTTACAACTGATTCTACTTCTCGTTTGTTGTTTATATGAAAACCACTCTGAAAGTTTTTCTTGAATGTATGATTTGCAGGCTAACAAGAAAACAAGAAATAGAGCATATGAGATTATTGTCCAAATTGGTCATGCCTGTGTGGATGAAGATAACGGTGGAAACAAGGAGAATTTGTATCACTTCTTCAACATGGTAAAGAACATTGGTTTGCGGTAGTTATGTAGAAGTGATTTTAATACCGGTGCCTAAATTTTGGTGTAGGTGGCTGGTGGTCTTGCTGAGGAGACCCCTCATATGATCAGTGCAGTGTGAAGGGCATAGCTCGTTTGACTTATGAATTCACTGATCTGGCATTTGAAGACCCTAAAAATTTTTAATGCATCTCAGTACAATTATTCAATGAAATAAATGTTATTAGTTTTACATCGAATAGAGAAATGAATATAGTCAGCTTATATACAATATAAAGATAGAGAAAAAAGTACTTCAATTTTGCAAAGAGCAAACTTCATTGCTGATTTGTATTTACTTTTTGTAATACTTACACCCCCTATATTCTAGCATCCAGAGTGAAAAGGTTTATACAAAGTAACCAAGTAAAGGCTGTGATGCAAACATAAGTTGCTAATAGTTAAACAGACACCAATAAAGTTCAGACATGAGGCGCAGTGTACCACTGACAGTTCATAACGATATAATCCTTTATTCAGATCTATATTAGTTGAGTAGGTTAAAATGAACTCGAAAAGGAAAGTTACGAAGACACGAGTCCATTAAAGTATAGCATAATTTATCAAGGGAAATCAACTATTAAAGCTTGCAAATTGACCATCTAAACAAACACTATAATTATATTCACATTTTGTAGCAAAAATCAGTATTCTACACTGCTGTTCGCTCTATTCTCAATTCAAACATTACTTCATCGTTAAAATACACTAAAAAGGATCAAGGGTTAACTAGCTGATATGCTTATTATATATACAACCATCTCATTTTCTCACACTTTGTTTGAATTAAATAACCTAGAGATTGTACCTCTAAGGGGTTGTTTGGATTAACATATTTAAAACGTATGAGCTTATTGACGATTCGAAAAGCCAATAAACTCATTTGAATAGCTTATGAGCTTATCAAGTAACGATCCATTGAGGGGGTGTTTATCTAAACTCAATTTTTGGCTTAAGCTTATTTTTTATAAGCAGCCTATGGCTTATGATGAACAACCTCATAAGTTTTTGTTTAGTGTTTGGATCAGCTAATAATGTTAAGTTAATAAGCAAAGGTGTTTAGATTAGCTAATGCTAATAATATATCCAAAATGAGTTCATAAGCCCAAACCTCCCCAAAAGAGCCACACAAAAAGATGGCTTATCAGAAACCCCCAATATATAGGCTAATAAGCCCACTAAATAAGTTAAAACAAACATCCCCTAAAAATGAGGTTATTTCAAATCGCCAATAATCAATACAAATAAGCTAATCCAAACACTAGAATGATCTTATTTTTGCTATATAAGCTAATTAGCCCACTAAATAAGCTAAGACAAACAGCTCTAGAAATGAGCTTATTTTTTCAATAAGCCCATGTAAGCATAGAATAGTACAGTATTTTTTTATTTTTTTTGGAAAGGCATCTAACTATCTCAGAGTATATACACAACAAATCAATCTCAAGCACTACAAATGAGCTCATCCAAACACCCCTTGGACATAAAGATAACAGCTAGGGGTTTAATCGAGAGAGTCGAACCGAGTAGCGCCAAGCTCCACTTGACTACAAAAACTCAAGCTCAATACTCGACTCGACTCGGGTTCCTACTCAAGTAGCTCAACTCGAATAAAGTCGACATCAAATAGCTACAGAGTTCAGGGACGGAACAAGGGCCAAATACGACCGGGTGCACAAAAGTTTTTGTAGGTATACTAAGTAAATAACACTAGAAACACATTTCAATGGACGTGTGCATTTAAGTTGTCAGTGTCCCTAATAACAACAGTGAGGCCTAATATGTAAATGTGGCAAAAGTTATAGGGATTAAAATCCTAATACGCGCAGATAATATATCTATACTACATATAATAGAAAAATGGTCAAACATTGAAAAGTGAAAAGTTGAAAGTCAAAGGTGAGATAATTGTATTGTGTAATTAATACTCTTATTAAAACACCCCATTACTTAAAAGTACAATAATTTATTCACATTGTACAACCAATTAAAAGCATATCTACCAAATTAAAACCAACCAATTAAAACACCTCTTACTAAAAAGTACAATAAAATTTTCACAGTGTACAATTTAAACAAGCTACACATAATTCTAAATATAAAATAATTAAACACACTAATTAATGTTATTTTTAAAACACCCTAAAATGAAAAGTACATGTTATTATACACATTATACAAATTAATAAAACACACAAAGTTTCATACAAGCTAACAAGTTGATGGTACATATAGTTTTGAAAATCGGTCCGGACCAATGGGTTCAACCGAAAACCAGTGTCGCCACCGGTTTGGCTAACAAATAACAGCAATCCAAAAATGAACTAGAGAGTATCCGTTGAAACCGATACAAACTAGTGAATCAGGTCTTATCGAGATCTATTTCTCCGGTTAATCGTCACAGGATACCCTCCGCCGCAAAGCGTGGTACCCTGCTATACTATATAAAGGAAAAACTGAAAAGTAAAAAGTGAAAATTTGAAACTATTAATATATATAAAAAAAATCGGGTTGACCCGGGACGCTTCAAACCCGGTGGGTTGACCCTGTTTAATTTGACCCGTTTTGACCCAACGTGTCGGGTTGACTCGGTTTAAATCGACCCGTTTTACGATGGGAATGGTTCAACCGGTTGAACCACCCGGGTTGAACCGGGTTTCAAAACATTATGTTTAATCCCCAAATCTTCAAACTTTTATTATTTTTCGCTTAGAACCCATAAAATATTTTTTAACACAAAACGATTTGTCGCTATATATATATATATATATATATATATATATATATATATATATATATATATATATATATATATATATATATATATATATATATATATATATATATATATATATATATATATTTTTCTTCAAAAAGATTATAATGTTTTACAATTAAGAGAAAATATGTGCTCGTTAGTGCACATTTTACTTTTCAATAGGCTAAATACGCCCATTTCAAAACAAAAACAAAAAATGTGGCTAAATGTGCCCAAATCTTTTACAAAATAGCCACAATTAGCAAATTTTTTTTATTTTGGAATAATCACATTCATGCTAATTTTGGTACTTGCGTTCTTCTTAACAAAACACCATTTAATCCCATCCTTGTTAGTTTTTACGCTACAAGTAACGTGTGTTGTTAGTTTTTATCTCATAACTGATGTAATGTTTACTTTCATTTTCATTAAATGTTTTTACATGTTGTTTGATAGATGTTAAAATTTTTGTCTAAACTTTAGTTATCGTATAGTATAACCGTTTGCAATTGCATTTTCATCGGTTCATGTTCTATTTTAAACGCTGCACAAAACACTGACCACAATATCACAAATCATTAATTATGTGACGCTAGAAACCGCCGCCGCTAGGCGCGGGTACTCGTCTAGTATCTAACAATATTATAATTAATTAAGTCATGAAATACGCAATTAATGAAATGTAAAAAATTTAAAAGTAAGCTTAGGCAGAAGAAATGAAACATAAATTAGGGATTAAATTGGTTAGGAGCTAAATGCTATTATTAATTAAGGAACACATAATTAAGTGCAATGATGGATGACCGAACATAACGTTTTTATCAGCATCGTTGCTAATGTGAATCAAGGGGCTGCTGTTTGTCTAACCTTATAGAAATAAAAGAGAAGTAACCTTTTATTTTTTATTTTAGGAATAATGGAAGTTTTTTTTTTTTTTTTTTTTTTTTTAAATACTTTATAAGTTATATAAACAAATACGGAGTATTATTTTTTAAATACCTTATTTTTTAAAATAAAAAATAAGCATAATCTCTTCATATTCTCATGTGCCAAACATAGCTATAAGCCGATAGTATGTGTTATATAAGAAGTTATGAGCTTACACAAGAGGTTTATTGATTTGAACCAGTCACTTGTATCTTTAGGGCCCGTTTGGTTGGGTTTTTTTTGTTAGGTTTCGGGTTAAAAGTTTCAAATCAAGTGTTGGTTGCATTTTTAGAAAATAGGTTTAGATCTAATCTTAGATAAAATGGGACGTGTAAAAAGTTAGGGGGTTTAAGGGTTTTATAGAACAAGTTGAGTCACATTGTTTCTCCTCGTCATCCTTTTCTTTTTTATCTCCTCATTATTATTATATGACTAAAATACACGGTTGGTCCCTAAACTTGGCAGGAAGCATCGCGATGGGACAAAACTGGGCCATTTCATCATTGGGGGTCCATATTTCAAGTTTTTCACTCGTTACAAGTCCTTTGACCAAGTCAATGTTTGATTTTTGTTTTGTAGTCGAGGGTATTTTAGTCCATACATATTTATACTTTTATAACACATTTATATTTTACCCCTTCATCTTTCATCCTCTTCATCATCTCCCCAAATCATTCATCTCCCCAATATCATCTGTCATCATCTTTTGTCTGAAATTAAACACAACTCACACATACATACATCATTGTTAATATAATATAAACAAACCTGTAAATCCAGCAGCAAGCAACATGACATGTGGATGAGTCATAAAATTAAACAAACAAATGAATGGCGATTTGTATCTATGTGTAATGTTTGTTTTTTGTTTCAAGATTTTGTCTTTTTGTGTTTTAATGGTGTTTTGATTAATGGGTATTTTTTAAAATTTGATTTTGTATTAGGGTTTGTGATGAATTGAGGTAATTTTAAGTGGGCTTGTTGAATTTTGAATTTTTCGGGTTTTTTATGATGGCGATTGAGAACAATAGTTTTAAAGCTATTGCGAATAGTAGGTTAGAGTCTGAGTTTAGTAGGGAGGAGAGTATGTCGAGTGAAGAGGATGAGTTTCGGCGAGGGGTGGAGTTAGATGAGGAGGGAGATGGTTTTGGTTACGATGAGTGTGATTCGGTGCCGCTTCTAATGATTTTGATTTGCTTAAGTTGGGTGAGATCGGTGAGGAGTTTTGTCAAATTGGGATCGTATACATGTAGCATTCCGCTTGAGTTGATGATCTTTCGGGGTTAGAGGATGTTTTGTCTATGGATGTTTGGAACGATGTTTTGACGGAAGATGAGCGATTAAGTCTTACAAAATATCTTCCCGATATGGACCAAGAACATTTTATGCGTACCATGAAAGAGCTTTTCACGGGTTCAAATTTTCATTTTGGGGTTCCGTAAATAAGCTTTTGAGATGTTGAAGGGTGGTTTGTGTGAGCCAAGAGTCTCCCTTTATCGACAAGGTTAGGTTTCTCTCATAAACATAAGCATTATCATGTTATTAGGAAGCATCGAATACTATGGTCAACAATCTTGTTCAGACACGTGATGCTTGGTCAAAGTGTAGGGGTATAGCATTGATGAAAAGCTTCGTGTTTGAATATCATGAAGAGTCAAAAAGATTAATGTATGAGAAGATGGAAGAATTGAAACCGATTCCTCCAAGTCGAGGAATCTGCAGATGGATTTTGGAGCAACAAGAAGATTAAAGATCATAAATGTGTGGGGTCCGGGTCGGTCGTGGTCAATATCCGTGATATCGATCTAGTCCAAAGATTAGCTTTAGAACCACCCGGTTTGGAAGCGTAATATGAAAGGAATGCTAAAGGTGGTGGTCGAATGTGGAAGTAAAACCAGGCCATCGTGTTCTTCATCATTTCTTTCTAAACAAATGAAGGATTATTACAGAGCAAAGAAGATGAAGAAAAACAATGTATGATGTCACCGCTCATCGAGATCATAATTTAGCTAGGAAGAAATATAAAGGTTCGAGAGGTTCGAAATTTCTGAAGCTTTCATGGGTATGCATGCGCCTTTCAACACCGACTTGCATACCCCTTACGGTAGAACAGTTCAGTAAATCAATTGTCGATATTAAAGTGTTGATCGCAAAACCGTCTAATTCAAGATATCCTTATGATTATGGGAAGAAGCTTAAACGGCCCGAACATAATCATAAAATTGGTTTACAAGATGCATTGATGTACGAGATCCGCGAGACTAACTCCATCACGAGATAGCTAGTCAACAAGGTATGTACGTTGTAGGTGAGCCATACTTGGCACAACCAGCACATGGAGAACCCATTGATCTACCATATATATGTTGATTCACGTATTTTGTCCGAATTGCTTTTTCGATAATATTCGTATCCCTTAGTTTAATGCACAAATAAACAAATCGCTTCTACAAGAATAAATATATAATTGACATATAGAGGTGTTTGGGATTACTTATTTTTATGCTTTTACGCGATTTTCCGCTCAAACACTTCTCGCTTATCTCGCTTTTTAAGTAGAAACCAATTTTCATTAGCGTGCGGGTCGCTTATTTTGTATTGTTTATGTGATACTAAACTAAAATTACTTTTTACCTCGGATCACTTGTTGTTCCCTATTCACTATCGTTTAAAAACAATTAAGTACTTAAAACAATTTAACAAAGGAATAATGATTGAAAGTAATGTAAGTAAAACTCACAAAGTAATTTTCAACATCATATTCTTATTAGAAATAAATCAAAGAATATGTTACCCAAGTACTTGCGGAATAGTACTTGGGATTGAAATGACAAAGTGTGGGTGACTCTCTCTAAGGTCAAAGCTAAGTCCGAGCACAACTCTTAGAACCCACCGAGCTAGCTCAAGGATAAAGTCGATTGGAGGAGTGAAAAGTTGGCTTGTGTGTTTGTGTGTTTTTACAATTCACAAGCTTAAAACTTTTCACTCATCTTCTTATGCTATTTATACAAGTATGATTATTAACTTTAACCTAGAAGACAAAACATGGATCACGGCAAACACGAATATTGATATATTCTACATCGTTTCACCTTTCTATTTATAGTAGGCGTGAAGCTTCTTTCCTTGACAGAGAATCGCCACTTACTATAAATGGGAAGATATGATCTTGATAGATTGAGATTATGTATAAACCGGACAAACACTGGGGACTTAGTTTTATCCGGGTAAACTTTCCCGCCTTGTCCAAATTTTATTCTTCGTCTTTATAGCCTTCGCTTCTTCCTTCCGCTTGTCTTCATTAAACAGCTGGAGAGGAGTCTATGGGATTTAGTGAGTTATTGTCATCACCACCGAATCCACAATCTTTTTCTTGACTTAGTCTTCACCCTTTAAGTTCCGCCTTGCAGAGTGGAGAGACTTCTTCTTCGCCTCATACTAAGTATCTCAAGATGGCTCACCGAGACTATGCACTCAAAGGACTGATTGTGTTTAACGGATTAAACACTTAGGTTATTTTCTATTCAAATCCTAGTTTAAGGGGTTTGGGTATTTACCGAACCCAACAGCCTCCCTATTTGGATATACAAATAGCCTAAGTGTTTGATCATCAAGTGAGCTAATGGCTTCTTCTAACACCGAATGTACTAACGAATACAATAAGGAACTTTGAGTAATTTAACAAAACATACATCTTTTATTGATCGATTACATAGCTCCTATCACTAGTACAAGAAAAATAAATATGATGTCACCCGTATGGTTACCCAAAGGCTTCAAGCTTCACTTTCTTGGTGATGAGTGTTGTCCGTCAGATGGTCTCTTATCTTAGCATTCGTGTCTTGACAAAACCCGATGTTTGCCGGAGATTGGATCTAAGAGGCCACGGAATATAGTCGATCATTGTAGCCACTCCTCGCTCGATCTATATCACTCCACCTCCGAATGTTGGGTTCCGTAGACATCAATAAAAATAGCCCTCTTTCGTGCTTTTCAATCACTAGACAGTTCACAAATTTCACACCTCGTAGCTATCTGTTGCATTCTAAGCCGTGCACTTTGATCTCAGTCGAACTCAACTCTTTCCTTTGCCGCTGGATGCTTGTGGTTGAGATCCTTGAGGTGCAACAAGGCACTGAATTCCCAGTTAATTGGTGCATCTCTCACCTTTCATATCTTTTGATGAGCATCTTCATCGTGTCCTTAACAACCATTCCTTTTAGACTCAATTATTGGACCTAGCTCATCGAGTTCAGTGATCCCAAAGTCAACAAAGGTAAAGGGATCATGAATCTCAAAATGTCTCTTATCACCTCCCCGATACATTCATAGCCGCTGGTTTGGAGTTGGGGATGATTTTGACATCGATGATCCTTTCAGTTGCCTTCACTTGTCATTGTCCGCTTGTAATGATCAATTCGTTTGCCCGATAGCTTCAGCTTTCTTTTTCTTTTTCAAACCGCTTTCATAGCAAACCATCCGAAGCAACTGAGCATCCTTGAACTTTGACCGCCTCGACCCTTTTGGAGCTTGCTTGCATCTAATCCCATGTTCTCGCTTCTTCAACACAACCTTTGCGGTGCTTCTTTGTTCTTTTTCTCTTCCTCGCTAGTTTCAATCTTCTTTCTTCTTTAGCAAGATGTTTACTCACCGTTGTGGTGTGAGCATGTATTCATGTCGCCGATTTTATAAGGAATCTTCTCAGGCTCAGCAGTTGTCATTATGCCTTTGCCCTTGTCCTGGCCTGAGGAAGATGATGCAACTAAGGGTGGTGTTGTTGTCATGATTGATGTGGTGACCGTAAGTGTTGTTGTTGATATTTGTGGTGGTAGTGAGGAGATGGGTATTGCTGAGACTGGTGCAGATGATGTTGAAGCTACTGAGACAGGTGGTGTTTGATCCCCCTCAGTGTGAAGAGGTGTGGTGACCGTCAGTGTTGTTGTTGATGTTTGTGGTGGTAGTGAGGAGATGGGTATTGCGAGACCGGTGCGATGATGTTGAGCTCTTCGAGATGGTGGTGTTTGCTCCCCTCAAGCGTGAAGAGGAGTTTCTTCAAGAAGATTCTCCCTTCAACTGCTGCCGGAGCTTCATGTGAGGACAAGAGTTGGAGTTGGTGCCGAGGGGACGGAGTTGCTTGACCCTTGAAGGCCCGATAGATTTCGATGATCATAGCCTTAATCTTTGAAGTATCTCGTCAAGACCGGTGACCTTTGTATCCAAGTTAGCCCGAGAAAGCTCCAAGGCGCTCATCCGGGGACCAAGATTCCGTGCCATAAAAGATGAGGCCCGAGCCATAGCAGCTACTTGAGTGTTCAAGGAGTCCACCGAGGTCTCAAGAGATCGAATCAAGATTGAGACCCCGAACATTTGCATTGGAGCATTTCAATCGCCTCGACCAATCGAGATGAGTTTTTCACATACACCTCAAATGGCCTCCAACACTTTGGCATTGAGTCTTGGGTCTTCTTTAACAAAGTCCCCGATTTCATCAATTGTAATCCCACATGTCTAAAGATGCTTGAGGAACTTAACCATGTTTTCATCCAATCCGATAAGGTGTTGGTACATAAGATCTCGGTGTTCATGAACATTTTCGTTGAAGGTGAGCACATCGATCGAAGATCGGTAGAATGGCAGCCGCTCAGTGTGTTGATCCCAAAATTGTTCAAGAACCCCAAGATACGACTTCGGAGGCTTTTGTGATCCATCGAACCACCGCTTTCGTTGGATCGGAAGAATATTGTCAAAACGGTTGAATTCCCAGTTGGATGATGAGGAGTATGAGTCATTATTTTCGTGGTGAAATGGTGACTCAAGATGCTCCTTTGGATCAGCCGAGGCTCTTGTTCGATTGAACCTCGGCCCATTTCATCTCCAAATGATAAAATTTCATCTTCGCCAAAATAAGTTCATCCTCCGAGAATAGAATACCAATGACATCAAGAATTGTGAGTAAGGGTTTGGTGATGGGTTCCATATCAGTGGTGGTATGTCTCCTCTAAGTCTTTGTCCCCATGGACCCCTCGGACAACCGTGGAGTTTCCAGTGCCTTCTCCGTCGATTGGTTTTGGGTTCGTGATCGGCGGGTTGTTCCTTTCCTCCAAGTCTTTGTCCCCAGTGACCCCGAGACACCGGTGGGTGTTTCCCAGTGCCTTTGGCGGAGTTAGTGAATGTTGTATCCCTATCGGTGGGTTGTTTGTTTCCCCGAGTCTTTGGGATCGATCGGTGTGCCCTCGCACAAAGGCTTGGATTAACTAATGTCATCCTTGGGCGTTGTGGAAGGCGCCCTACCGGTGGTTGTTTGTTTCCTCTAGATCTTGGGAGTAGTAGTTGTGACCAAAGCACCGAATGTGATGTATCGGTGTCCTTCGTTGTCACGGGTGGATGTTGCCCAGTCGGTGGGTGTCTCGGGCTGTGCCTTTTAGTCTCGGGCTTTTGTGCCTTTTAGGCGTTGTTCCTCTTAGTCCCAACCGAGACTTCCCTTTCTTTTTTGAGGAGCAGGGGTTTGAGACATCGATCCACTTTGATTGTTTAAAGCAATCATGTGGGCCGTCAATTCAATGGGAGTGACAAGGGATGGGTCCTTTTGAAAATTTGATGGGCTCAGGGATGCGGTAAATTTCAAATTTTTCATCCCGAGTATAATTGGAACCCAAGAATTGCAAAGCACAAGAGACAAACCTAGGATACGAAACGTGCCGTCCTAGTTTTGCTCAGAAGCTTCGCACGAGATCACTATAAATGATCTCCCTTATGTCGACAATGACCCCATTCATCAGTAAGATGCCATCATCAATCGAATAGAGTTAACTTGTTCGGTGGATGAGTGGTTCCCGCCGAGGACCCGAATCACAAAAGTGAATAGGATCCTCCAAGCCACGGGAATGAATTTTTAGTGACCGGGTCTTGTCCAAAAAGTTGGATCTAAACGATTTGTTTTAACCCATCCTTTCTCGTGGAGGGTTCGTGATGGGCGACATAAACACCTTTGTTATAATCTAACCCCGTTGAAGTGCAAAACGCTTTGTAATCCAGGTGTATTGTTGCCCCATTAAGATCGAACGATGAGATACTCCCGAGTGGTCTAAGGTTATTCTCATCGAGAAGGTGTCGGGTCAAAGGCTTTAGTGTAGCCCAAAACTCCCCAAGTAGTTTGGGTGCAAGATCGAGGACATTTTACAAAGGCCGTTTTGAGTGGGCGGTTGAATAAAATTTTATAATGTCTTTATAGGTTGGGACATTTTCAGGGTATTCAAAATTTCCTATGACATTACTTGTTTTAAATTCAACTTTAGTAAGATCCCCTACCCACTGAGAAGCAAACTGGAGATATTGTGTTCTAGCCATTTCCATTAAAGAAGATTTTAGGGTTTAAAAAAATGTTTTTACTAGAACAATCAAAGTATTTAGATCTATCAAGTTTGTGATGAAAAACTTTTGTAAATGTTTACAAGGAGGGTTTTCCAAAAGAGGTTTTAAAGATTTTGAGAACACACAAGTTTTTCTGAATTTGAGAAAGGATTTTGACAGAGTTTAGTTGCAGAAAATAATTTGTGTGTGTTTTGTGGTTTTCAAGAGGTATTTATAGAGTAGTGAGAGGGTGGTTTTGTATAAACGTGGATATGTAAAGACCTTTTTGAAATCGTTTGATATTCCACAATTAATGCCACCCACAACTTCACGCAAAGAAAATCCGCCTTTCAAGGAAAAGCAGCTTGCAATGCACAAGAAAAGTGCACTTTAGCGATAATAAAATATCCATAGGATATTTTATGTGAGAGAAGGCATTTAATGCCAAGTGGGGTGAGTTAAATGATGATACTCCCGACAAGAAGACATATATTCCTATATTAAATTGGTGGGATTACCAACCTAGGACATTTAAGTAACTAATACTTGGAGCATTTAGTTATTCATTCAATGCATTATGTCGTGGACCCCGATTGAGTCTTACTCATTCAAAGGAGAGGTAGATTTTGATGTTCGGGAGATGAACCGCTTCACGTAACTCACCGAGATTGGTTTCGGATGCCCGACTTTCAATGTCAAGCATTCCCAATTCGACTTTTCGGTCTCTCGAATGTAGGTTCATCCAAAGGTTTGGTGAAGATATCAGCAAGTTGATATTCAGTAGGGATGAAATGAAGTTCTATGTCTCCTTTCATTATGTGATCCCTGATGAAGTGATATCTGATATCAATGTGTTTGGTTCTTTGATGGAGGACAGGGTTGTTGGAGATTGCAATTGCACTGGTGTTGTCACAGAAGATGGGTACCATTTTGTAGTGGATATCATAGTCACTGAGTTGACTCTTCATCCACAAAACATTGGCACAACATCCTGCAGCAGCCACATATTCAGCTTCGGCTGAAGACATAGCCACTGATTGCTGCTTTTTAGCACTCCAACAAACCAGTTTTCCTCCAAGAAATTGACAGACCCCGAGGTACTTTTTTCTCATCCATGTTGCGACCAAGATAATCGAATCGAGTACCCTTTAAGATCAAACCCTAAGCATTTAGGATAATAAAGTCCAAGGCTTGGGGTTCCTTTCGTGTACCGAGTATTCTTTTGGTCTGCAGTGAGGTGGGATTCTTTAGGATTGACCGATATCTAGCTATGAGACAGATCGAGAATTGTATGTCCGATCCGGAAGCGCTTAGATACATCGGTGAGCCAACAATCCCTCCGAATGGGTTTGATTGACCGATTTGCCGGTGAGATCGGGTCCAAGATTGTTAGGAGGAACCATTGGTGTCTTCAACGAGGCACGATCGATATCTCATATTTCTTCAAGAGATTTCTTGTGTATTTCTCTTGACGGATGAAGATTCCTTTATCGCTTGCTCGATTTGTAGTCCAAGGAAGTAAGTGAGTTCACCCATCATGCTCATTTCAAACTTCTTTGTCATCGCTTTTTCAAACTGTTTGCAAAGTGTGTAATTTGTAGAGCCAAAGATGATGTCATCAACATATACTGGACCAAGATCACATCAAGTTTTGTCCTATAGATAAACAATGTGTTGTCTATCTTTCCTCCGACAAACTTGTTTTGAATGAGGAAGGTCGAGAGTTTCATACCATGCCCCGGGAGCTTGTTTCACCATAAAGGGCTTTATCAAGCTTGCGACATAGTCGTGGAATTCACTACTCTCAAAGCCCTGGAGGTTGTTGAACATAAACTTCTTCCTTGAGTTCACCATTTAGGAATGCACTCTTCACATCCATTTGATAAACTTTGAAGTTCATGTAGGAAGCATATGCAAGGAAGATCCCGATGGCTTCCATTCTTGTAACAGAGCAAATGTCTCATCATAGTCAATGCCTTCTTGTTGATAGTAACCTTTGGCTACAAGTCCGGCTTTGTTTTTAATGAAAGTGTCGTTTTCATCGCTTTTGTTTCGAAACCCACTTCATTCCTATGACTATGACATCCTCGAGGACATTTGATCAAGGTCATGACCTTGTTTTTGTCAAACTGCGCTTCTTCTTGCATGGCTCGAACCCAAATTGGGTGCTTTAGGGCCTCAAGGACACTTTTGGGTTCTATATCCGATAGGTAATCAAGATATAGACATTCATTGGTCAAGTCTGCAGCTAACCCAAGAAAGCCATGCTTCTAGTAAGCATGCCCTCAGTGGGTTCACCAATGATGTTTACAAGCTCAATGTCCTGAGATCTTGTCCACTTACTTTGTGGTCTAGGATCTGAGCTTGAAGAAGCCACTGGAGACATAGGGGTGAGTTCAGGTATTTGAGACATAGTATCATCAAGAGCATATGTTGAGATGTCTTGTTCAGGTTGGGTTTCATGAATCACGTGGTCCCGAACATTTGGTTCGATGTTACCTATCCCATCGTGGACCGATTGGTTATCAATGAATTCACCGATGGTTGGTTGTGATGATTGTGAGGTAAGACATAATATGAGATGTCAAGATTAGCTTGGTATGAGGAATTGATTTCAGTGTTATACTCATCAGGAGGATATCTTGAAGAGTTATCAATTCCTATTTCCTCAACTGAGGTGTTGGAGAACCTAATGCTTTCAACACTTTCATCAAAGGTGACATGAAAGGTTTCTTCAAATTGTTGTCTCCTTGTGTTGAATACCCTGAAGGCTTTGGAGATCAGTGAGTAACCTAGAAAGTATCCATCATCAGCTTTAGCATCAAACTTGCCTAGATGATCCTTGTGATTATGAATAAACACAGGACATCAAAATACATGAAAGTAGCTGATATTTGGAAGTCTACCTTTGAAAATCTCATATGGGGTTTTGTTATGTCTTTTGACAATGATTGACTGTTTGAGTATAACAGTCGTTTTGACCGCTTGGTCCGAAATGTTTTGAGAGGGTGAGCCATTTAACATGGTTCTAGCACCTCAATGAGAGTTCTGCTTTTTCTTTCACCACCCCATTCATTCGGGGGTATAAGGAGATGAGAAATTTTGGGAAATTCCTTTTCATCACGAAACTCTCAAGCTCAAAGATTTCTAAATTCAAGACCATTGTCGGCTCGATTTGTTTCACTTAATGTCATTCGGTTTTCAATGTTCCCGATGAATGACATTATAGTTTCATTGCCTCGACTCTTTTGGAAAGAAAGTATACCCAAGTGTACATTGAAAACTCATCAACAATGACAAGTGTATACTTCTCATGCTTGGATTGATCTAGGATGGATGGTCCAAAGAGATCCATATGCAAGAGGTGAAGGCGACTTTTGATGGAGAAGTTTTGCTTGGTTTTGAAGGATGCTCTTTGATGTTTGCCT
Source organism: Chrysanthemum lavandulifolium (assembly GCA_022545495.1). NCBI lineage: Eukaryota > Viridiplantae > Streptophyta > Magnoliopsida > Asterales > Asteraceae > Chrysanthemum > Chrysanthemum lavandulifolium. The sequence goes on along the minus strand of CM040240.1, from coordinate 174,113,869 downwards.
TTTTCACAGTGAGCATGGTTTATCTTTTGCAAAACCAAGAATGGTAGGCCAAGGATCTTGTTTTGTTTTGCCAAGTTGTTGATGTTTTGAAGTTTAAGTGTGAGAGTCTCTTGTGCCACACCATTGATAGTTTCAATTGGCTTTGGCAAAGAGACAGTTCCATCTTTAGAAAGAGTGGACATGTCTAAGACATAAACATCATCTCTCCTAGAGCAATCAACACAACTTCCTTGTTGGCATTAAAATGGTACCTTGTTTGTCATTGAATTGACAATGTACTTTGCATCACATAGTGATCGACATCGATGAGATTCTATTTGAGACCATTGACATAAGCTATCCTAGAAAACTATTCCATTGTAGTTTACTAAACCATAACCCTCGATGGGACATGATGAGTTATCACCAAATACTACCTGGGTCATGGTTCCTTAACATACTTGTGCATATATTCTTTAACTCAGTCATGCTTCGAGCATCCACCGCCTAGATGCCGATGGGCTCCCGGCATGCCTCGCACAAGTAGTAAACTGAATTAGTTTCTTTCGTGACCCACTTACTAGTGGGCTTGGGTCTCATGGTTTCTTTGAATTGAGCAATCGATTCATGGTCGGTGGTGGAGTGCAATGAGCTACCATAGGTTTTGCATTTAGATACCGAGGATGACTCGGTGGATTTGGGTTGCTTTGAACTTCTCCTTGCTCGGATGACATCGTTATCATCTTGGGATGTCTTATGAGTCGTGTTACCGCAAATATCACAAAGATGTGTTCATAAGACGATCATCGGGACGATGATCATTAAAGCCACAGTGTGGGCAATTAGGAAAAGGCTTAGCTCTCAATTTTGAGCGAGCTTGGATGTGGAAGCATACCGATGACCAACTTTGGTATAGATTGCTTTGGGAGAACTTACATATTGCAAGTGGTCGCAGCTTACGGATCATCCTTTTGCGCATCATGCAAAAAGGATTTTATAACATTGTCGATGGAATGACGGTATAGTGGCACGATCACACTTCGCTTGTTTTTGTGGTGGCTTTTGACTTTGAGGAACTAGAGGAAGTCGACTTTGTCTCCTTGATTGATTCAAGGACCTTTTCAATGGAATCCATTTTGTCGATTAACTTCCTCACAAGTTCGATCGATTCTTTGAATTTGCCGCCTTCGATGGGGACCGAGGATGTAGAAGTTTCGATGGGGTAGATTCTTGTTGAGTTGGTTTTGATGGTCTTTTCGAATGGTTCTACCAAGTCCGGACCTTTCTTTGGGAGAGTGTGGATTGTATTGTAATGGGGTAAGCTCGAGCTAGGATAAGCACCACAAGAGGTTCCAAAGGTGGAAGTGGTGCTTGAGATTCATCTTTAGACTCGGAGATATGTTCGGTACTACTAGACACATCGTGGAGTCCAAGTATGCTCTTTAGAGCTTGACTTTCGTGCTCTAGAATTTTTCAGAGTCAAAGTTGGGAAGCTTACTTTCGATTAAGTCTTTCAATCCAATCACCGGGCTTGGGAACAGTCAACATGATGGTAATCATGCCACCGCACACAAATGGTTTGGGACTCGGTCTTTATTGTGAGAGTCGGGAGATGATTTGCACCTATGACTCTCTTGCTGCTCTGGGGCACCCACAAGATCAAAGACTCTCGATTCTTAGCGGTCCAACTTTCAATGATATATTTTTCCTTTTAGTTCATCTTGAAGAGCACGATTTCTTTTGACTAGTTCGGTGTTTTGAATTTGTAAAGTGTGACCTCAAGTTTAGCTTGTTTAAGCAAGTAATTGTCTCTACACTAATTCAATTCAAAACCTAACATGTTGTACTTAGAAAAAGATTTAATCGCCGCTCTCTACAAACTTAAGGTCAACATTGATATAGTTCATATAAGATCGCCAATCGAGTCATCATCCATAGAAAGTAGAATATTTACCTTCTTCATTGTGATGTTGACCCATTCACCATTTATGGCATGATTCTTTCCAACAGCCTAGCTTGTCTTCTTCTCGAGAGGGCCATCGGTCCGACATGCACCATTTCATCATCGATGATGACGGCTCTTCATCCCGATCAAAGGTTTCAACAACAAGACCTTTGTTTTACCCCGCATGATTGAACACTTTTTTGTTACGAGGACTGCCTCAAGCAATGCAAGCTTAGCTTTGATTTTCCTATACTTAGCTTCAAAATCTATTGTTTTGTTTTGGTCGATTTATTTTGAAAGTTTTGATGAGACCGATAGATTTTAGGTTGAAATTTGCTAAAGCTCGAGGACCGATTTGACCATGATGGTCTCAGAAGAGGTTCAAAATTGTTTTTGAAAAACAGTCCTTTGCAAAATGGCCTCTTTTATGACACTTAAAGCACTCGGTGTCCTCATTTGCTTTAGCAGTTGAAAACCTTTGTTTCTTTTAATAAACCTCCGAGAGTTTGCAAGGAGTGCCCTTTCACAAATTCAACGTTCGTGTCATTTAGGTACTCTCACTTGATCTCTCATCGGGCTCATCATCCGAATTTTCTTGGAAATCTTGAACCACATTGTTAGAAAAGAAAGCATTGACATAGGAGAGGTGGTGGTCGGGGACTTCTTGACTTCACGAGACTTCTTTAAGTCGGTATCGTGCATTGATGAGGTTTTCCTCATAGACAAATTTCCCATAAATTTCGTGGAGTTCAAGATTTTGAATGTGATTTGCATTTCTAAGTCCCCGAGAAGTTCAACAACTTCTCGGAGACAATTAACAAAACCAACATTAATCTCATGTTTGGACAACTTGACACCATCATTAGCCGTTCATTTAAAAGAGTTTTGTAACGGTGTAAGTTTGAGAGAGAGTTTGAGTCCCTAGCCACGAAGGTATTATACTCAAGTTTCGTGTCCATTATCCTGTTTTCCTTGGTATCGATGGACCTTCATGGCTATGAACTAGGTCATCCTGTGTTTGTTTAGCCAGATTACAACTTATAATCGACTCCATTATATCATCGGAAGACATGATATGATGATACTTTTGAGTCTTTGGTCATGGTTGACCACTCTCCTTTCATCCCGAGTTCATCGAGCTTGTGTTTGGGCAAACCTTCAGCGATCTTTGGGACAAATGGACCATCATTAACACACTTGATATAATAAGGTTCCATCCTAATCAAATAGCAAAGCATACGCTTTTTCCATTTGTCGAATTTGCCAACTTCAAGTCTAGGAGCAACAATGAAAAAGCTCCACCCTTTTATCGACTAGTTGGGGTACATCGGTTTCGACCATAGAGATCTGATTTAAAAGCAGTTTAGAGCGGCTTAAAGTTTTATAAAAGTTTTATAATCACCTAGCTCGATACCACTTGTTGTTCCCTATTCACTATCGTTTAAAAACAATTAAGTACTTAAAACAATTTAACAGTTGAATAATGACCTGAAAGTAATGTAAGTAAAATACACAAAGTAATTTTCAACATCATATTCTTATTAGAAATAAATCAAAGAATATGTTACCCAAGTACTTGAATAGTACGTGGGATTGAAATGACAAAGTTTGGGGTGACTCCTCTAAGCTCGGGCTAAGTCCGAGCACAACTCTTAGAACCCACCGAGCTAGCTCAAGGATAAAGTCGTGTTGGAGGAGTGAAAAGTTGGCTTGTGTGTTTGTGTGTTTTACAATTCACAAGCTTAAAACTTTTCACTCATCTTCTTATGCTATTTATACAAGTATGATTATTAACTTTAACCTAGAAGACAAAAACATGGATCACGGCAAACACGAATATTGATATATTCGGTTACTGTTCACCTTTCTATTTATAGTAGGCGGCGAAGCTTCTTTCCTTGACAGAGAATCGCCGCTTACTATAAATGGGAAGATATGATCTTGATAGATTGAGACTATGTATAAACTGGACAAACACTGGGGGACTTAGTTTTATCTGGGTAAAACTTTCCCGCCTTGTCCAGCTTATTCTTCAGTCTTTATAGCCTTCAGTTTCTTCCTTCTGTTTGTCTTCAGTGTAAGCAGTTGGAGAGGAGTCTAAGGGATTCAGTGAGTTATTGTCATCACTCACTGAATCCACCATCTTCTTCTTGACTTAGTCTTCACCCTTTAAGTTCCGCCTTGCAGTGGAGAGGCTTCTTCTTCGCCTCATACTAAGTATCTCGAAGATGGCTCATCGAGAGACTATGCGCTCAGTGACCTGATTGTGTTTAACGGATTAAACACTTAGGTTATTTTCTATTCAAATCCTAGTTTAAGGGGTTTGGGTATTTACTGAACCCAACAGATTTTCACCTAAAACCTTCAACAAATGAATTTGATTGAAAATTTCTATCAAATTATCACTTCTACAAATATTGCCGTTTTTTTTACAAAATAAGCAAACCCAAACACCAGTTCCAAAAGTAATTATTTCAAGCAGCTTATAAGTACTTATTTTTAAGCAGCAGCTAAGAAAAAAAAAAGGCAAAAGATGATGACCATCTATTAAAAAAAAGTAATTATTTCAAGCAGCTTATAAGTACTTATTTCAAGCAGCTTATAAAATTCAACTTTTGTTTGTGTTGCATATCCTTATGCTACTGGTCTGTACCATCTATTCTATCTGCAATGATGTATGTATGTGTGAGTTGTGTTTAATTTCCAACAAAAGATGATGACCAGGATGATGTTGGGGAGATGATGATTTGAGGAGATGATGAAAGATGAAGGGGTAAAATATAAATGTGTTATAAAAGTATAAATGTGTATGGACTAAAATACCCTCGACTACAAACAAAAATCAGACATTGACTTAGTCAAAGGACTAATCAGGCATTTAATGGCCAAGGTTTGGACCTATGGCGATGAAAAGGGCGAGTTTTTTCCCATCGCGATGCGTCCTTGCCAACTTTAGGGACCAACGGTGTATTTTAGTCTTATTATAAATAATCTTTAATTTATATTTTAATATTTAATATATTTTTCAATATTATTTTCTTTTTCCTAACTCAAATCAAAATCCAAATTCTAAACAAAATTTAAATCCAAATTCAAATTCTAATTATAAACCCATCTATAAACCAAACGGGCTCTTATATCTTGTTTTGAATGCTTTTACTGGTAAGTGTGCAAATGAAATAAAAAAATTGTGATTTCCTTTTTGATAATTTTTAAAAGCGTGATTTTAATAAGTAATTTAACATATATATTTTCACCTTATTTCCTTTTTGATCATTTACCAATTTAAGCTAAACGAAATACATGAACTTCTTAACTTGTTAAACATAAGCTAATTCAAATATTTAATATGGGCTTATAAGCTTATATATATACACGGTATGTTTGACGAAATAGGCAGGAGCTTGGGCTTGAAATTTGAAATTTGTAAGTTGGTGAAGTTGAAGCTTATATTATAAGCTGAAATTGAAATTTGCATTTTCATAAACTTGTTTGGTAAATTAGCTTAAGCTCAAGGTTGCAAAATACGCTAGGCGCTAGTCGGGGGTCGACCACTACCTAGCGCCTAGGCGGATTGAACTTTTCTATATAAAAAAATTAATAATTATATGTATTTGGTATAAAATATGCATACTTTATATATTTTTAATAATTTTATTAATGATTTTATTATTCTTAATTATATATCTTTTGTATATGTTGCAAAATTTATATTATGTGTGATTTTGATTAAGTTTTGGTCTTTTATTAAGCCCAATAATTATTTGGTGGGCCTATTTTGTAAGTTTTGGGCTATAAATACATATACTAGTATTATTAGGGTTACATTAATATCAATACGCCAACTCTTTCAACACTTCTCTCAAAATACCTCTCTCATAACTAACTTCAACACAACCATTTGGGCCCTACACACCTCCATTATTTTCAAATAGTTGAAAATCATAAATGAAAATGTTTTGTCTTTCTTGGAGAGGTTTCGCTAAATTGGAAGTGGCATAACCATGATGGTATAATGGCTAAGATTTGGCATAGCCAAACCATCCTTATAGCCACTATACAAACGCTCTTAATATCAATAACACCCGCTTTTCTCTCATCACCCTCCTCTTCACCCCCTCCTTTTCTCTCTGTTCAAGAAATAATCTCCCGCCCAAATTAAACAAAATCAAAATTCTAAAAATGTGTTCCAATTAGTGCTCATTTGAAGTTACTTGTGTGAAAAGAGACGAGAATTTAAAAAACAGACCCTAGATCTCAAGTTAGAAAAGCGTTGACCGGCGTTGATAGACCCGCCGCCTAGGCCGATTTGAACCTGCCTAGGCGGTTTTTTGACCGCCTTTTGACCAAAATGCCTAATTTGGCCGATTTGCTAAAAATCGGGACGGTGGGTGACCGACTAGCTTAGCGCCGCCTATATATACATATTTATCTATTTTATATACGAATACTCGCCTATATATATACATATAAAGCAAAAACTGTTTTACCTAAATATTTACAATATGACTAGTCCCGCGTGTACATGCGAGGTTATGAAATACAATATAGCTTCGTGATAGTGTATTTGCTTTCTGCTTTTGGTTTCTTATTCATAATTTACAATCAATCCCTTTGGGGTTGAACAGGAACATGTATGGGTGGTTTTCTCCAGCCAAGGACACCACTCGTCGACTGCAAGGACATACTCAACTTATATAGTGCTCAAGACAGGAACATAATCTAGCAAAACTAATGCTCATCAGTAGGGAAAAAAAAAAAAAAACGAAGGAGCTTAGTGTCACGTCCAGCCAAGTCCAAGACATTATTTCCCAAGGTTACGTCAGGTATACACAATACTTGATTAAAGCAGACCGACACATTAAGGAGCCGAAAGGAATCAAGACCCATTAAGGAGACTGAAGGATCGTGAAGCATGATGCATGAAGACCGAGAGTTTCTGTATTGAACTCCATATCAACAGAAACGACAACCAAATCAAGCCAACACATTAAACAAAAGCCTTTAATGATCCCAAGTTGGATTTACAACAAGAGCCTTTACAATCCGAAGTTGGATCATCACAAAACATCCACCGAACCTACATCCTTGGAAAATTTACAAAAGCAAAGTAACTGTTGCATGAAACCATGGTCAAAATTACTCACAAGAGCTGTCTAATTGAATGGCCTTGTTGCTTCACGATGCCGCCACCTGATAGTGTAACAGTTAGAAAGCAAATATAACCAGTTACAGAGTAACTTAGTGTTCAGAAGAAATAATGACTAGCCTACTGTATCAGAGCAACTAGCCTTTGTAAGGGGTTGGAAATGAGAATGTTTGCACATAACTCCATTGAGTTTTGCAATGAGGTTGTTCACATGGATCAAACTAATGACTTCTAAATCATATCGGGTTAACCTACTACCAGATGCTATAATCTCATACTTGTAAAGACATTTTCTGTTGAAGCATAATCATGCGATTGGATTCAACGACTCTCCTTGGCCGTTAGTCGCCTTCTCGAGCCCTAGTAGACCTGTCAACAAAGAAAACCGTTAGGAGTGGACCGGAGCCGTAGCCGGGGTCCACCTCCGACGGTCAAGTTAGTATCTTGTTGTGGCATAGCAAAAGTGTTAGGTTTAGAGATAACTGTGGCGTGTATATATAGGCATGGATTAGGGTTTAAGCGTAGAGTGGGCGGCGATCTTGGGCCTGACCCATTCTGGCCCGGTCCGGACCATCGTCAACAAGCCCCCAAGTCTAGTATGAGATAGCACATAGCTATGTTATGCTAGACTTAAGTTCCATGGCGATGGGTGAAAGTGGAACCGCGTCTTGCATCCCTGTAGGCGTACCTTTTGTACCAATGAGCGGACGGCATGGTGCGACGAAGACATGCTACATGTGCTGTGTTGTCTTGCGCGCGACAAGAGGTGCGACGAAGGCGTGCTTCGCGCATAAGTGCGACAAACACCGATCGGTCTTGGCGACATAATGTGCTGCCAGGCGCGAGTCTTTACAACCAACAGAGGACGTCTCCCTGCGGCATGTTGGTGCGAATACTCAAATTGTCTTCGATCCGCTTCCAAATATACCGCACGGAAACAATGGTAGGATGTACCGTAGCCCCCAAGTTTGATGGTGCTACTCGTGTGGAGCATTAAACTTGTATATGCTCACAAAACACTTAATGCAAACATTAAAGCATATGCCGCGAATCGCAAAGATATAAAACTTAATAAAATTAAGCAATATATATAGCACATAGCATAAATAATATACTGCACATAGCATAAAAATATAAAACCTATCGTGAGATTTTACAAAAGATATAAACAATTGTTTTGTTTTTTATTGTTTTGTTAATATATATAAAAACTCGGATGGATGTCGCATCGTGACCGCGACTCAATGTATACGTAAGATTTATCTTAACCGCGTAGACTCGAACGTTTACGGATGATCGCAGATGTTTATACCACGGCTTTTGGTCCGTCGCATCATGGCGATTGACTAGCATCGTGGTATTCGCGCACACGCTCTCTGCGAAGATGTCGAACGCACTACCTAATGCGGGTAGATGTATCGCGACCGGGTTGTTCGAGCGCGAAACAGCGCACTCAACCGTAAAATAGTATCTGCGCGAATTTATCGCGGCTAAAAATAAAATAGCTCCGATCGTGCGGGCTTTTCTTAGATCCGATCGTGCGGATTAAAAGATAAAATAGATCCGATCATGCGGACTTTTCCTTTTATATTGTCGACAAAATTCTTTTGTTATCTGATTTAATGTCGTGGTGTTAAAAATATTATTACTAATATCAGCAAGGATGATATAAAATTGCATAATGTTTATTGTAATTTTTCTATGCAATAAACGTTCCAAGCATAAGATAATAATATTAATTATTAAGATAGATCACAAGTTTAAGTTTAAGAATACCTCTCGTAGTATCAGTAATATTAGATATTCAATGGACCGAATCTTGTCCTATTAACACAAACCTTTTTCTTGAGTAAATTCGTGTTTGGAAATTGATTCTTGCTTTTCGATAATATGAGAACACGAAACATAGTTTATTCGCTATCCGACGGATGGCGCCAACTCATTTGAGCGTAATCTGGCATGGACCTGATTCAACGACTCTCCTACTGCCCCATTCCCTATGAGCAATAGCAAAATTTTCTTGAGCAATAGGTGCATACCAGGAAAGCCTTTTTATGCAAGAATTTGAAAAAGCAACTGTACTAAACTTGATGCAGAAAACTTCATGTTCTTGTCAATGTACCACGTATTATGTACTTTATGCACAAGTTACACAACATCATACATAACCAACCCAAGAATACCAAACAAACAAAGATATGCATATGCAGCAAGCTCTACAGCACTTCTTAAAAAACCCGACAATCTCGATCATAGAATCATGCAAAACCCTTAAACAAATAAACCAAATTCACTCTCAATTACTAGTTCACAATTTTATCAACAACCCAAATCACATATCCAAATTTGCTGCATCAATTGCCTTAAAACACCCACAACATATCAATTACTCAGTCAAAGTATTGAACCAATGTCATGATCATAATCCAACTCTTTTTGCTTTAAATTCACTCATTAGAGTTTATTCTAAATCATTAAACCCTGAAAAAAGTTTTTATTTTTATAAAACTATATTCAATACTAATCAAAAGCCTGATAATTATACTTTAACTTTTTTGATTAAGTCATGTGTGCAGTGTGATGTGAAGCTTAATGTGTATAAACATTTGGGTTTATGTGTTCATGGGGTTGTGATAAAATATGGGTATGATAATGACCCACATGTGCTAAGTGGGTTAATTAGTATGTATGCTGAAATGGGTTTTCTTAATGGGTTAAAATATTTGTTTTTGGGCATTGGTGAAGGTGATTTAGTGAGTCAGACAGCTATGGTGGTTGGCTGTGCGAAATTGGGTGATATTGGTTTTGCGCGAAAACTGTTTGATGAAATGCCTGTCAGGGATGTGGTGGCGTGGAATGCGATGATAACGGGGTATGTTCAGTGTGGGGAGGCGGTAAAAGGGTTGGAGTTGTTTGGTGAGATGGAAATGATGGGTTTGAAAGTTAATGAGTCGTCGATGGTTGCTGTGTTGTCTGCGTGTACTAGGTTGGGAGCTTTGGATACAGGGCGATGGGCGCATAGGTATATTGAGAGTAAGAGGTTGAAAGTGGATGTGATGTTAGGTAGTGCGCTTGTGGATATGTATGCAAAGTGTGGGTATATTAAGATGGCAATGGATGTGTTTATGGGAATGGAGGAAAAGAATGTGTATACGTGGAGTAGTGCCATGGGAGGATTAGCGATGAATGGTTATGGTAAGAAGTGTGTTAAGCTTTTTAGCCTTATGCAACAAGACGGGTTAAAGCCAAATGAGGTTACATTTACATCGCTGTTAAAGGGTTGTAGTGTTGCGGGGTTAGTGGAAGAGGGTGTTAAGTTTTTTGGAATGATTAAAGAGTATGGGATTGAACCACAAGCTGAGCATTATGGATGTATGGTTGATTTATATGGTCAAACCGGACGGTTAAATGAAGCCTTAAACGTAATTAATAGCATGCCATTTACACCTCATGCAGGTGCTTGGGGTGCTTTACTTAAAGCGTCCAAGCTTTCTAACAATGTTGAAATGGCTGAGCTTGCTTCTAAAAAGATGATCGAATTAGAGGCTAAGAACGATGGTGCGTATGTGGAGTTGTCAAATGTTTATGCAGATTTTAATGAGTGGGATAGTGTTGATGGTGTGAGACATAAAATGAAGTCTGAAAGGGTCATAAAGGTCCCTGGTCTTAGTGTAATAGAAACCCACGCTTGATGGAGCTAATTTATTGTTTACTTAACCCCCAAGAGCTGAGCATGAGCAATGCACAAACCATAAAAGACTTGACACATTTAATAAAATTAAATTCTTGGTGTGAAAAGCTTTTGGAAAAACCTATTACTCCAATGGTAAAAGCTTTTAACAATAACTTTTTGGAATGAAAATGCAAGAGTAGTTGTGGCCTGAATGTATACCTCGATTTAAATAATGTTATAGTACAAAGCTTCAAAGACTTGAAGAACTAGAAGTCTTTGAGAAAAGCTTTTGAAAAAGCTCATGTATGCAATGCAAAAAAGTCTTTCAAAGACTTGACCAAATAGTGAAAAGCTTTAGAAAAAGCGATCATTGCACATGCTCAGGCCTTCTCTATGCACAAAATCACCCCATCACCTGATAACAAATATGCACTTGTTACAGATTACACACGTTTCATGTGATTCCTTCACCAAAAGGACCGCTGTACAGCTAGTTGGTACGGAACAATGTCTGAGAAAATTGATTATTGCCTTAATTTCATATTATGACTAGTTACTAACCCCGCGTGTACATGCGAGGTTATGAAATACAATATATCTTCGTGATAGTGTTTTTGCTTTCTGCTTTTGGTTTCCTTTTTCATAATTTACAATCAAGCCCTTTGGGGTTGAGCAGGAACATGTATGGGTGGTTTTCTCCAGCCAAGGACACCACTCGTCGACTGCAAGGACATACTCAACTTATATAGTGCTCAAGACAGGAACATAATCTAGCAAAACTAATGCTCATCAGTAGAAAAAAAAAATACGAAGGCGCTTGGTGTCACGTCCAGCCAAGTCCAAGACATTATTTCCCAAGGTTACGTCAGGTATACACAATACTTGATTAAAGCAAGCCGACACATTAAGGAGCCGAAAGGAATCGAGACCCATTAAGGAGACTGAAGGATCGTGAAGCATGATGCATGAAGACCGAGAGTCTCTGTATTGAACTCCATATCAACATAAACGACAACCAAATCAAGCCAACACATTAAACAAAAGCCTTTAATGATCCCAAGTTGGATTTACAACAAGAGCCTTTACAATCCGAAGTTGGATCATTACAAAACATCCACCGAACCCACATCTTTGGGAAATTTACACAAGCGAAGTAACAGTTACTCACAAGAGCTGTCTAATTGAATGGCCTTGTTGCTTCACAATGCCGCCACCTGATAGTGTAACAGTTAGAAAGCAAATATAATCAGTTACAGAGTAACTTGGTGTTCAGAAGAAATAATGACTAGCCTACTGTATCAGAGCAACTATATAGCCTTTGTAAGGGGTTGGAAATGAGAATGTTTGCACATAACTCCATTGAGTTTTGCAATGAGGTTGTTCACATGGATCAAACTAATGACTTCTAAATCATATCGGGTTAACCTACTACCAGATGCTATAATCTCATACTTGTAAAGACATTTTCTATGAGCAATAGCAAAAGGTTTCCCCAAGGGTGCATACCAGGAAAGCCTTTTATGCAAGAATTTGAAAAAGCAACTGTACTACACAACTTGAAGATACCTAACAGGTCTAAATGGGTACACTTTCAAAGTGGGTCAAACAGGTTCACTTAACCCCTCCAACATTTGTTTCTTCTTTGTGTTTTACTTTAATTTCATAAAGTATCACAGTAGTGTATTAGATATGATTGAAAAAATTACTATTGAAAACTGATCAATTCTTTTGTACATAATCGATTTAAGAAGTTCGAAATAGTTGAATATACTTTTGCCATCTTTTAAGATAAGTTTAGCATGTTCCCTTTGTAACTATGTTTACCTTTTAAACCCTTTTCAGTGAAATTTGAACCCAAATTGACAGGTTCCCATGTAAATGGGTTTTAAATTTTTAATGCTTTCTCTTCACAAATCCTAATGAAATAGTTATGCAATGTGAAAAGTTCTGTTTTATAATATGCACATAGGATGCTGCACAAAATTTCTACGAATAGTTAGTAGTCTTAATAGATTCAAATATTGGAGAGCTTACTTCAGTGGAAGACTGTATTGGCACTTGAGGAAGTTCAGCAGCATGAACATCTAACAGACTCTGATGCTTACTGTAGTGTTCTGCTCTGCGACATGCATGTTTAATTCTTCCTCCAACATTCTCTCCACTTCTGTCTCAGTCTCTGGTTGTTTCCCAACAGATACCAGTCAGGTGGAGGTTCTGGTCCAGTACAGAGCATGGTCCGGTATACCAAATATAAGGAATTGCATAAAACACGTGCTAGTCCCGCACATATCATGATCCGGTGTGCTAAGTGTCAACATATGTTGTGTGCATTAACAAAGTGTTAGAATATATTAGAAACATCAAAGCATGTATAGGGGCTGCATCGGTAGGTAATACGGTTGCCAAGTCTACACCGGTGGTCATTATAATCCGCATCAGTGTATGTTGCACGTGTTTATCTACATCGGTGAGTATCAATAACATTGCATATATCAAGACACTAATACACAAACATAAAAACGTTGAACAACACAAGGTAAATATGAACCAGTAGCTGCTGCTATGGTGGATGTCACAAACAATCACAAAGTGTGAAGTGATATATATATCCAATCGAAACTAGTAAGATTACAAAGCGGTCCGGAGTCTAAAATGTCAAAAGCACTCCTGGGGTATCTAAAGCCCAAGACATAAGACAAGCTACATAAGCAAAACAAACCAACTACAAACTGAAACTGAATCAAACGGCCGAAGAAGCTCCTGATTCGGAGGTAGTGGTATGGCCAAAGGTCTCGGTGGATGGAGTAGAAGAACGATCAAGAGTTTGGGTGTCTGAACCACCCGATGAAGTCACTGTTGTGGAAGGTTCCTTACGTGGAGGGATAATCTTGTCAGGTTCAAGCTTGGCAATGTCTTCAAGGGTATTCGCGGCATTCTGGGAAACTTTGTTAAAAAAGGGAAACACTCTCATAGGAAAAGCAGCCACAGCATCTTCACACTTTTTTTTGGCTCCTGGAACAAAGTTAGAAACCCTTTGAGAAATTTCTTGAAACTGAGTCTCTGAACGACCCATTTGCAGACCTAGCTCAACTCCAGTGCTAACAGCCAAAGATAACACACTCGCAAGTGCTTGATTGAATTCCCCACTTCCGAGAAACCTCCGAACAAGCTTCTCAAAATCATCATGCAAGAAGGAAGTGACACTGGTCCGGATCTTCTTAATGTCTCTTTCATGTCCAGCAATAATGTCCTTACACTTATGTGTCTCAGACTCTTGTTCGGAGAGTTTATGCTTTAATTCTTTCAAGTCGGCCTTTTGAAGCTCAGCCTCCGATCTAGCCTTCACAAGCTCATCATTAGCTCGTGTGGAGGCCCTCCGAGCCTTAGTAAGCTCGTTTTCAAACCTTGTTTTCTCGGCAACAAAAGCATCTCTTTCAGTCTTATGCTTCTCGATTTTCCTGCCCTGGCTATGACACAACTTACTAACCTCCACATGTTTAGCTTTAAGAGTGTTTAGTTCGGAGGTTAGCCTGGCTACTTCCATATTGGCACGCACAGCAATCCTAGTCTGTTCTCTATGATCATTGTTTTGTGGTTTGAGGATGCGCGTTTGCTTCCTACAAGGTTCCGAAAGACGGTCACTTTGCTCAACTAAGTTAGTATATCGGGTGTTCAGCTCACCCACATGAGAAAGCATTAAGCATGTCAAGACACTCATCCGATCTGACAGCTCCTTCAGAGAAAGTTTTGCTACCCGGAGACGCTCAGCCGGTGTAGGCACTCGATCAATGACGGTCTTACAAACTTTGGGATCCTTGAAGATTTCTTTATTCAAAAGCCCAAGGTTCACAGCATGAACCCCATCCCATTCCTCCTTGGTGTACTTCAGAGGTGGATCACTCGTACCCTCACCATAAGGGTACGGCATATAGTAAGGACCAGGACGAAGGGGGAGGAGCTCCTTCTCCCGTTCGTCTCCATCGGTAGCATGATCCTGGGTGTTTACCTCAGTAAGACGACGAGTGTCTGTAGCGGATTATGCACATGTATAAAGAAGAATGAGAAAACGCAAAATAAAAACTTGGAGAAAATAAAAGTCTAAGAACGTAACAGGGAAAATAAGTTTACCATGAGTGTCATCAACTTGCCCACCTCCATCACTAGCTGGTTGTTCACTTGACCCTACTCCGGAGTTTTTCTTGGCCACCTATTTCTTTTTGGTTGCATCGGTAGATACCTCCGGCCGAGTAGAAGCTTTTCGCTTGGCTGCATTCTTAGCCTTTGCAACCAACCCAAGGTCATCCCGGGTGGCAATGATCTCCTCCAGTTTAGGTTCCGGTATAGCCGTTCCTTCGGGAGCAGGTGGTGTGGTTGGATCAACAACTCGTTGCAAAATTGAAGTGTCTTGATCATGTGGCTCTTCCTTTAGCTCGGTACCATCCAAAGAGGGCCAAATTATGAAGTCACAGATACCCATAACTGCAAAAAGGGAACCTCCGTCACATCCGAACAAACTAAATCATAATTTAAAACACTTAGAAAAATAACCCCCGGGGTACTAGTGTTATCGTGGCGTCACCGGATCACACAGTGGGTTACGCCATACTTCACTAAGTCCAGACCATACTAGCACTAGCACCCCCTCCGGACATCACGAAGCTTTATAATATGAGCACTCAATCGGTTGACGTCATCCTGAGGTAGGGACGTCATCCGCAACACATGAATCTGGATGTCTCCGGGGCATGTACTCCGGAATAGCCCTCCGATCTATCAAGAAAATTTTGTTCTTCCAAAGTTTCAACCCAGACCTTTTATCTTATCGTCCATGCACACCAGTGCAGGATTGCAGGCGCTCTCCGTTTGGCGAAGGAGAACCAATGCCCTTGTTTGGAAAGGGTCTGAAACATCCGAAATAAAGTAACAGTGGGCTCTATATTTAGATCTCGACAAAGGATCTCAAACGTAATCACTTTGTTCAACCTAAACGGAACTAGTTGAAAAATATGTACCTTAAAATATTTAATAACTGCTAGAAGGAAGGAAGAAAAGGGGATCCTAACACCCAAAGAATCAAAAATCCTATGGTATACACCGATTGCATTCTCCGGTAAGTTTATCATTCGGAAGTCCGGATCAGATCAGGTAAACGAGGATTTAGCTCTAAGGGAATATTATATGTGGCAATTAAAGTCCAAAGTTCGGAGTCATTTAATTTAGAGGTATATACATCCATATCTTTCTTATCCATAAAAAAAAGTAGGGAATTAACGAATACCTCAAGATGGGGGTGCTCGGGTGACATGGGTAAAATATGCTCCAAAGGAAGGATCCGAACGAAACCCTTTGGTTTGTAATTAAAGATCCGAACGAAACCTTTTGGTTTGTAATTAAAGATCCGAACGAAACCCTTTGGCTTGTGTGATACTAGTCTAAGTAAAACCCCCGAATGAAACCTTTTGGTTCGTGATACTAGTCGAGTCAAACCTCCGAATGAAACCTTTTGGTTTGTGATGATAGCTTAGAACGAGACCCTCCGATCGAAACCTTTGCGTTTTGATGATAGCCGAAAAAGGACTCTGAATGAAACCTAGCGGCGGAGTAGGTGAAAGTTTGTGTAAAAATGAGAATGAAGTAAAAGAAAAGGTAAAAGCGGTATGTATAGGGCTCCGGGGAACCCAAGGGTTGTAATTAAGGGCGGAGACAAGGAGGGGGGGGGGGAGACAAGTGACCCCCTAGCGAAAAAATTGTAGTGTAAATTTTCTAAAATATCTAGCTTTTTTGTAATTTGCCCATCCTAAAAACCAATTTGTAGTGTAGTTTCTAAAAATTATTAAAGTGTACCACCTCGAGCAAGCCCGTGACGTATAAGTCCTATGGCGAGACATGTCACCAGATACACAGGGCAGAAAAAGCGTCACGTCGACACAACAAAAATCTAAGACATTTTTTACAAAATTTTCCCGAGATAAAAATAACTTTGAAAATATATATTAGCATTTTTGAAATGTGTTCCCAACCTCCAAACGAGTCGCTTGAATGACCAGACAAACTTTTTTTCTTTTTGATTCTAGTACCTACTCTTTGACAATACGTTGATACTAAATGGGGGACATCATGATGAGGTATGGTTTCCTCCGGATACTCCGGAGGAGATAATCACAATTAGTCCCTAATATTCTAAGACAAAGTCACTCCACGATGGAACACTCCGCCATAGTAGATGAGGTGACGACCGTCCGGAGGCAACGACGATGTAGCAGTAGTGTCTGCATCGGAGTACTGGAGCTAGTACACTCGTAGGTGACATGCACCGTACGATGACATGCATTGTACGTATAGTACAGAAGCTTGGTCCACAACCAATACTTGGAGCATGGCGACAACTTGGACCCCGAAGTCAAGCCTGATGCTCATTAGCGATTTGTGCGCGGCCTCTAGAAGACAACTTAGCTTCCACAATAATCGTGTCGTGGAGCCAAGTCCAGGGAATATAAAAGGAGACGTTTATACAGATGAACAAGACACATACACACTCCGATACTTTTCCCTACTCTCAACTCTCTCTATTATTCACTTATACAAAGTACTTACTCTCACATTAGAGCTTTTTCTCGAATTAAAACCCTGGGGCAAGCTAACGGTATTCTTTCTTATTTCAGCCTAAGAGACGAAGGAGTAGCTAATCTCCTCGAACACATATATATAACTAAGCCTAAATAATGATTTTTTTTTTTTTTTGTACCAAATTAACAATCATATCTCTTTAAGGAAGACAACTACATTCCTTATAACGAAGCCAGCAGTGTGTGGTGAAAATTCAACATTATAAGTTATTAGCAATAGCGAAAAGAAGCAATAACCATGACCGTCAATACTTTATACCAGTATAATATCCGCATCAAGGATAAGAAATTTGGCACTAAGAGTTGCGTGGAATAAATCGAGCAGTTGTGGACCACTTATCTCCTTTTTGTAAATAGATGGAGAAAAAGAGAGATTCACTTCTTCCAGACAATCAAATCCCTCTATGGACAAATGCATAGAGCCTAAGCCTATAGGCACATAATATCTACCTCCATTAAGGTCAATATTGACTAATGCTGTCAGATTTTTAAGTTAAGGGGCAACCACGTTAAAAACCTCTAGAAATGCGATAACATTTGTAATTGTGGATCTAAAAGTTGTGGAGAGCAAATACCGAAGGTCTCCAATAGAAACATGGAACATTTATGTAAAGTGAGGTTCTTTAAGTTCGCACACTTGGAGAAAAGGTTAAGATTCTTGATATAGTTATTACCTAATCGAGTATTCCTCAAATTCAAAGTTTCTAAAGCCTGAAAATCCCAATCTTCATTTTTGGTAAGCATGTGCAGTGAAAATATCTGGAATGTTGAATGTTTGCAAGGGTGAGATGTTTAAGAGTGTGAGAACTGAAAAAACATTGTGATAGCTTACGGACTTCCTTACCAAACCATTCAATAGTCATTTCCCTAACATTGTGTGAGTATGCGTAGTTTACAATACTCCTAACAACAAATTAGGTGTTTGCGCCGGTGAATCAAGCACAAGTGCAGGAACCTCTGAAGGATTGTTACGATGAGACAGAGCATCCTTCACAATTTGGCAAACAGAGGCAAACTTCCAAACAAGTTACCGTCAAAGTTAAGATGGGGCACTCTAGTCCAGGTGTTTTTCCATTTTCGGGACAAAATAGTAGTCTGAATTACATCTTTCATGTCAAGGAAAGAGAAAATGTAATAAATAATGTCATCTGGCAAGTCGCTAATCCTATCTTTAGCTGCGATGATATTCGCTGTATCATGTACCACATCCATAAAATGTAATGTGTTTAGTCTGCAACCCTTTAAAGTGGCTCTAATCAGAAGCTGAAGCTTTCTTCCATCTTTGTTGTGTATGCTTTCTTGTTATTTGGCATTCGAAGCGCCAGAAGATTTTTAAACACATATCAGTAAAATTATTTAACAAAATAATAGTACTGTAATTAGTTTTACAGGAAAACTTTAAAATGTATATAGTGTAGAAGGATAGAGATGAAGTTGTTAAGTTCTACAAAGAGCAAATTGCTTGATTTCTATCATTCTTTAATTTCCTTACATAAAAATCGTTCAAGCTAACTAATCCATATCTAATAATTTTGATGGCTATAATTGCATGCTATTCTTTACTCTCTTTAATCCTTGCATCCCCAGCTTGAAAACAGTTATACATACAGAGTAACCCCAAAAAAGGCTGTGATGCAAATTTAAGTTGTTAGTAAAGGCGTACTAATGACAACCTAAAATGATATACACCTATACCCAAACTAAAGCGGTTGAGTATGTTAGAATATACCCGAAAAAAACTTACAAAGAAATGAGACCATTAGGATATAGCATCCTTAGTCAAGCAAAGCGCGGGTATTAGAGCTTTGAAAATTAACAATCTTAGGAAATACTTTAATTATATTCCCAATTTCCAGCAGATATACGGATGCTATATTGATGTTCGCTCTATTCTTAAATTTAAATGTTAGCTAAACATTGACATATACACTGCAAAAGTACAAAAGATCAAGGGTTAATGAACCGATATCCATATGTATATACATAACCAATTCATTTACTCCCATTTGTTTGCGCTGCTCTAAAATAACCTAGAGACTGTGGCTTTAGGGGGTGTTTAAATTAGCTTATTTGTAGGTCTTATGGGCTTATTTTATCGAGTCTTAAGTCAATTTTGGGCTTATTTAATCAAATCATAAGTCAATTTTGGGCTTATGTTTATTTTCAATAAGCAGCTTATAGCTTACGATGAACAACCTCATAAGTTTTTGTCTAGTGTTTCGATTAGCTTGCGATAATAAGTTAATAAGCTAAGGTGTATTGATTAGCTTAACTAATAACATATCCAAAATGAGCTTATAATCCCACACCCTCCCATATAACCCACACAAAATGATAGTTTATTAGAAATCCCCAATATAAGCTAGTAAGCCCACTAAATAAGCTAAATCAAACAGCCCCTAAGAAAGAGGTTATTGCCTTTCCAAATCGTCAATAAGCACTACTAAATAAGCTAAATCAAACATCCTCTAAGAAAGAGGTTATTGCCTTTTCAAATCGTCAATAAACACTACAAATAAGCTAATCCAAACATCCTTTCGACACTAAAGATAACCGTCTAGCCTAATTATAAGCTTATCCAAACACTAGAATAAACTTATTATTGCTATAGATAAGCTAATCAGCCCACTACATAAGGTAAAACAAAAAGCCCTAAAAATAAACTAACCCAAACACCACTTAGACATTGATAAGGGTCTAGCATAATATGTAAATACCGCCACTAGCAAACCGAGCCCGAGTACTGCCAAGCTCGAGCTCGACTACTTTCGAATAAATTCGAGTCGATTTCGACGATCTCGTCTCGTTCACACCCCTGATATGTAAACACAATTACAATTAATCAACTCATAGTGTATTAATTTGCAATAATCAAACTCAACGAAATGTATAAAATATAAAAATAGGGTGTACAATTAAGATTAATTAGCAGAAATGAAAGATTAATTAAGCATTTAAAATAAAATAGAAATGATAAAAATTGGAGATAAAATAGGAACTTGCTATCAGTATCAGTGAAGGAACATAAAAGCAATGATCGATAAGCGAATAGAATGTTTTATCGGCATCGTTGTAGTAGGAAATTTGATATGGAGAATGAATGCGATTATTTGAGTGATGGGGGGTGTTTGGCAATGACAACTGAAACTGCTGGTATTTTATTATTGTACAAAAATCAGTTTCTAGTAAAGTCACTCTTCGTCTTTGGAGTTTGGACAATAAAGTATAAAGCTCAACAAAAGTGTTTAATAACGGATCAAATTAAGCATGATGTACAACACTTTAAACCACATAATTTTCAGACTTACAACAAAATAAGCATAGTATATAACACTTAAACGCACATATTAGAGAAAAAAAAAAACACACCATATTAATGCTAGAGTTAATTGCATTTTTGGTCCCTGTGGTATGGACAAATTACAGATTTGGTCCCTGAAACTTTGAAAGTGCACCAGAGGTCCCCATTTTCAAGTTTTCGTTGTTATGTTTAGTCCCTGATCAACATCAAATGACTAAAATACCCTTGTCTTCTTCTTTCCTATTTTCTTTTCAGTCCATGTTTTCACTTTCTTACATAAATGGTCCTTGTATTTTGCCATGTTTTACAGATTTAGTCAAATTTTTTTTTTTATTTAACTATTAATATTAGTATTATATTTTTTATAAGTTTTCGCCTATTTTTATACATCCGCTTTTCTTACATTTTTGTCCGTTTTCGTCCTTATTTATACAATTATACGTTTTCGTCCATTTTTATAAGGTTTCGTCCGTTTTCATCCGTTTTATCGTTTTCGGCCGTTTATATCGTTTTGTCCGTTTTACGTTTATGCGTTTTATCCGTTTTTATGTTTTAATCTATTTTTACATTTTCGTCAATTTTTTAATTTTCATCCTTTTCTATACTTTTTAGTCTGTTTTTATACATTTTCGTCCGTTTTTCTACACTTTTGTCCGTTTTTATTCATTTTCATCCGTTTTTATACGTTTTCGTATAAGAACGGATAAAAATGTAAAAAAGAGACGAAAACGTATAAAAATGGGCGAAAACGTATAAAAACGGATGAAAATGTAGAAAAATGGATGAAAACGCAAAAAAAGAGACGAAAACGTATAAGAACGGATATAAATGTAAAAAAGGACGCAAATGTATAAAAACGGACGAAAACGTAAAAAACGGATGAAAACGTAAAAAAATTGATGAAAACGTAAAAATAGGACGAAAATTTATAAAAACGGACGAAAACGTAAAAAAATTGACGAAAACGTAAAAGAATTGATGAAAACGTAAAAGAACATGCTAAAACGTTCAAAAATGGATGAAAACTTAAAAAAACGGACGAAAACGTATAAAAATGAACGAAAACGTATAAAAACGGATGTAAACGTAAAAAAACAGACAAAATCGTATAAAAAAGGAAGAAAACATAAAAAAACAGACGAAACGTAAAAAAACGGACGAAAATGTATAAAAACGGACAAAAATGTATAAACCCGGACGAAAACGGATGAAAACGTAAAAAAACGGACGAAAACGGATGAAAACGTAAAAAAACGGACGAAAACATAAAAAAACGGGCGAAAATGTATAAAAACGGACAAAAGCGGACGGAAAACGGAAAAAATGGACAAAACGTAAAAAGCGATTGAAAACGTATTAAATGGACAAAACGTAAAAATACGGACGAAACGTATAAAAGCGTAAAAAGCGGACGGCGTAAAAAGCGGAAACGGACGTAAAAAAAAAATGAGGCGGCGTATAAAACGGACGGCGTTAAAAACGGACAAAACATCCACTGACGGTCAAACTAATGAAATAGTGGTTAAGGGACCAAACCCGAACGGTTCGAAAACAATAGGAAGAAGATTTGCAAATAAAAAATAAATAAATGTGTATGGACTAAATATGTAAAAGCCCTTCCAACACAGGGACTATTTATGTGAGAAACTAAAAAGTAAATAGAAAAAGAAAAAGACAATATCAAATGTCTAAAATACCCTTAGTCTGTGTGGACCCATGGACCAAACATGCAACGAAAACTTGAAAATGAGGACCTCTAGTGCACTTTCAAAGTTTTAAGGACCAAATCTGCAATTTGGCCATACCACAGGGACCAAAAATGCAATTAACTCTTAATGCTATTAAAGTGGTCAATGTTTTTTAATTACTACAACCCTCTGTTAGCTGTACATTTATTAAGATTGATTTGGTCTTATCATGTTGATTAGTGATTTATTGTAATTGATATAATCCTAGCATAATATTAGCTGGAGATTAGGACTCATTTAGTAGTTCCCTAGAATACTCTTGTATTATAAGCATATATATATCTCTCAAGTGTAATCAGTAAAGACATCAATCAATAAAGAATATATCATCTTTCATGGTTTCAGAGCAACACTCAAAAACACCAATCCGCTGCTCCCTCTTATCTCCTTCATCTCACTACCTCTTATCTCTTTCTAACCCACGACATCTACTGCTCCCCTCACCACATCTCCCAAACTCTCCATCATGACTATCATCGACCCTCCTCCACCACCTACTATTCTCCTCTCCGATAAATTAATGGCTATCACCAACCTAAACAACATCATCCCGGTTCAACTAGACGTGGATGAGATGAATTACTCATCATGGGTGTATTTCTTCACCCATTTTTGTCGCGGAAATCTCCTATTCGATCACCTTGAAACCAAGGGTGGCCAAGACACACCGAGAACCTCTTCACCTCCGGATGCGGAATGGCTAAAAATCGACTCGATCCTCCTTTCTTGGATCTTTGTGACTATCTCCAAAACCCTTCAACAAAGGTTAGTTGTTGCAAACCCTAAAACGGCTCAAGAAGCATGGGCAACCCTAGCCGCCATTTTTTCCGACAACAAACGGACTCGCTCCATTGCTTTGAAAGCGGAGCTACGTTCCTTGAAACTAGGTGATATGGGCATTGATGCCTATTTTCGAAAAATTGAATCAATCGCAACGATCTTAAATACCCTTGGCTCACGTTTAGATGATGATGATGTCGTCACCTTTGCATTGGAAGGGTTACCCGCAAGGTACGATAACGTGGCTACCATCATTGCTCATCGGGATCCCTTTCCCGATCTCAAAACCGTTAGATCCATGCTTACCACGGAGGAGATGCGGTTAAAGGCTCGTGTTCAAGACCCGTTGTCCGATTCAACATCATCATCACCAATGGTGTTATTAGCCAACACCGGTTCCAACTCCCGACGATCATCTTCCTTCTCGGAAAAAGTCCACAAGCCTTGTTTAAATTGGAATAAAGGGTCGTGTAGGTTCGGTGCTTCATGTAAATTTTTGCACAATGGTATACATGGGAGTGGCTCCCAACAGTTTCAAGCTTCCACCAATAATTTGTCACCCAATGATTTACAAACTTTACAATCACTTTTGGCTAAAATGGGATGCCATGCATCCAATGGTAACACTGTGGTACCGGTCAAATTGTTTGTTCAAAACCTCGACCCATGTAGCATCATATAACAGTCCACCTGGTTTTGGACCTCATATGGACCCTCGGCAACTGTGAACCCACCGTCCGTGAACCACGCCGCTTTTACACTGACCACCCGATTATGGACCTCGGCGATTCGCCATTCGGTTTGTGACAGCGAGACTCGGTTCGGTTTGTGAACCCTCGGCGAGTTCGATTCTCCCCAGCGATCAACAATCGACGGTTCAACAGTTCGCCCCAGCGGTTCAACAGTTCGCTCCAAAGAGTCGAAATCGCTAGCTTCACCATTTTGCACCAAGAGTCGAATGGGCGATCCACTCAACGACTCTTTTGGACAGTCCGGTATACTTGGACCTGCACCCGGTACCTTTGGGGTGACAGGTCAGATTGCGCAGGGAGGATCTTTAGGGGCTGTCTCAGGTCATGAGACTATTCTACCACATGCATTTGCCACTCCCACCCTTCATGAACCCGCTCCTGAAAACTGGAATATGGATACAGGTGCGTCTTCTCATTTAAATGACTCGATCAATAATCTTAGCGACGTTTTTAATTCAAGTATTTATTCATCTGTTGCAGTTGGTGACGGGCACACCATTCCCGTCACCAACTCTGGCCATAGCATTTTACCAACACCTTTTCGCCCCCTTCACCTAAATAACGTTCTTATCACCCCTCATATTGTTAAAAACTTAATTTATGTGTGTCAGTTTGTATGTGAAAATTATTGCACTGTTGAATTTGATCCTTTTGGTTTTTCTCAAGGACTTTCAAACCCGTCAAGTCTTTGCTCATTGTGATAGCACTGGCGACCTCTACCCTGTCACCAAGCCTTCTCCCATTCCCCAAGCCTACCTCACAAGTCAGTATACGTGGCATCAACGTCTTGGTCATCCAGGAAGTGAAGTGTTGCGTAGTGTTATTTCTAATAATTCCATTTCATGTAATAAAGAGAAATCTCCCGTGCTCTGTCATGCTTGTCAGCTTGGCAAACACGTGCGACTTCCATTTCTTAGTTCATCTACTTTAGTTCAAGGTTGTTTTGATATTGTTCACTCGGATTTATGGACTTCTCCAATCCCGAGCCTATCTGGTTTTAAATATTATGTTATATTTCTGGATCATTATTCTCAGTTTTTATGGGTTTATCCGTTGACTAACAAATATGACGTTTTGTCAAAATTTACATTATTTCGCACCTTTGTCAAAAATCAATTTAATCGTGATATCAAGTCTTTTCAGTGTGACCATGGTGGTGAATTTGATAACCATGCTTTTCATAAATTATTTAACAACAATGGGATACACTTTCGTTTCTCCTGTCCCCGCACCTCCCAAAAAAATGGAAAATCTAAACGCATGATTCGCACCATTAATAACGTTATCCGCACCTTGCTTTTTCAAGCACACCTACCCCCAAACTACTGGGTTGAAGCCCTCAACATGGCCGTTTATCTATTAAATATTTTACCCTCCCGTGCAATTGACAATGAAATTCCCTTTACACGTATGTTTGGCACCCCACCTGACTACCGTATCTTACGTGTTTTTGGGTGCCTTTGTTACCCTCACATTGATGCCGACCACAAACTCGCGCCACGTGCCACTCCATCCATATATTTGGGGCATGCCACTAATCATCGTGGCTACCGTTGTTTAGACCTAAACACTAACAAAATAATCATATCACGACATGTCACCTTTGATGAGTCGTTTTTTCCATTTGGCTCCACCACAACCACTGTAAAACCATCTTATGATTTCTTGGATGATTCCCCAACCTCATTTCCAAGATCATAAAACTCACCCCAACACCAACTCCACCTCACAATCATCTGTTCTGAACCACCAACCCCACCTACCTCCCCATTTCACCCTTATTCGACTCTCCACCTTCTCCCACCGTGGCATCCCTGCACATACCTCCTCCCCACAAATCACCAACCCTCCTATCACCCCTCGCCCCGTTTCCACCTCCCAAACTCCCCTCTATAGCTAACCCTACACCGACCACGACGTCGCTTCATCCCATGGTTACACGTTCTCGTGTCGGGACTACCCGTCCCAATCCTCGTTACGCTTGTCATGTGTCTTCGGTTTCTCCTTTACCCAGATCATATATTGTTGCTTTCCATGACCTGAATTGGTTAAATGCTATGTATGATGAATTTAATGCTCTTATTAAAAACAACACTTGGATTCTTGTACCCCGTCCTAGTGACGCCAACATTGTTCGCTGTATGTGGTTATTTCGTCACAAGTACTTGGCGGATGGTACTCTCAGTCGCTACAAGGCTCGCCTTGTCGCGAATGGCAGCTCTCAGATAGAGGGGGTTGATGTTGATGAGACCTTTAGCCCGGTTGTTAAACCGGGCACTATACTCACAGTTCTCAGTTTGCTTCCAGACATTGGCCGATTCACCAGCTTGATGTTAAGAATGTCTTTTTGCACGGGGATTTATCTGAGACTGTTTACATGCACCAGCCCCCTGGTTTTCGTGATACTGAGCATCCAGATTATGTATGTTTGTTACGCCGATCTTTGTATGGGTTGAAACAAGCACCTCGGGCTGGGTTTCAACGATTTGCAACCTATGTTCTTGGGATTGGTTTTACACACAGTCGCTGTGACTCCTCCTTGTTTATCTATCATCAGGGGACTGATACTGCTTATCTTTTATTATATGTTGATGATATTGTCTTGACGACTTCTTCGATAGCTTACTACAACAGACATTGCATCTTTACATACGGAGTTCTCTATGATGATTTGGGATCACTTAATTATTTTCGGGTATATCATTACACGTGACTCTTCCGGAATGTTTTTATCTCAACGCAAGTATGCTACGAGATTCTTGAGCGTGCTCGCATGGTTGATTGTAATTCGATCGGACTCGGTTGACATTGAGTCTAAACCGGGGATGATGGTCCTTTGGTATCGATCCCACATTATATCGAGTCTTGCGGTGGTCACTTCAAGATCTCACATTTACCGCCTACGATATCTCTTATGCCGCGGCAGTGTGTGTCTTCATATGCATGATCCGAGAGAGCCCCATTTCTCTGCGCTCAAACGGATTTTGCGCTACATTCAAGGTACTTTGGATTACGGGTTACAGTTGTACTCTTCTTCCACTACATCATTGGTTGCATATTCTGATGCTGATTGGGCTGGCTGCCCAACTACTCGGAGGTCCACTTCTGGCTATTGTGTCTTTCTTGGCAACAATTTACTCTCATGGTCCGCCAAGCGCCAACCGACACTTTCTCGTTCTAGTGCAGAGGCGGAATATCGTGGGGTTGCCAATGCTGTTGCTGAAACGTGTTGGTTGCGGAATCTTCTTCGAGAGCTACATACTCCGGTATCTTCTGCAACACTAGTCTACTGCGATAATGTTAGTGCTGTCTACATGTCCTCGAATCCAGTTCAGCATCAACGGACCAAGCATATTGAGATTAACATTCATTTTGTTCGGGATTTGGTGGCTATTGGTCAAGTCAGAATCCTTCATGTACCTTCTCGCTATCAGTTTGCGGATATTTTCACTAAGGGATTGCCTTCAGCTTTGTTTGAAGAATTTCGATCCAGTTTGAGTGTTCGGGGTCCTCCCGCTCAAACTGTGGGGGAGTGTTAGCTGTACATTTATTAAGATTGATTTGGTCTTATCATGTTGATTAGTGATTTATTGTAATTGATATAATCCTAGCATAATATTAGCTGGAGATTAGGACTCATTTAGTAGTTCCCTAGAATACTCTTGTATTATAAGCATATATATATCTCTCAAGTGTAATCAGTAAAGACATCAATCAATAAAGAATATATCATCTTTCACCCTCCGTTAAAACCGATCCATATTGAGATTTGTGCCATCAAAATCTTTTCCCTCCAAAAAAAAACCCTGCATGCTTTTCCCTCCATTAAAACCTGAAAATCAACAAACTATAATTTAGACTAAACACCAAGGATATATAAAAACAGTTACAATTCTCATGATTCCTGATTTACATCCGGTTACCTTAATTTTCTCAATATTCTATACTATAAAAACCCACTCAATCAACAATCAGTCATCACTTCACCCATTATATTGTGTTTAAAGATATAATGACGATTGTATGGTGTTTCTTTTAAACAAGCAATATTATGGTAAATAAATTTTTCAAACACAATTAGTTGGTAAAAAAACTCAAGTTTTATGTTAGTTTAGTATTGCGAACTTTGTTCACGTTCAAATGGATTTCTTTTAGGCGGTTGTGCAAGCACAAATTTCGCTCCTTCATTTATCGATGGTAACGATCCGTACAATTTTGTTTTTGATGGCTTCCCCAAAGCACATCGGGTCTTAAAGGACCAATCACTGTGTCATATTTGTGGAGCCAAGCGGTTTAAATATGAATTCCCAACATTTTGTTGCATGATGGGAAAGACAGAGTTAGCAGACCCATATGTTTCACAAGAGTTGAAATATCTATTCACATCGCAGTGTCAGTTAGGCAAGATGTTTCCGGACAACATCCGTGCGTACAACACAAGCTTTTCATTCGCGTCAATGGGTGTCAATTTGGACAGTGCCACGACTAATATGACATCTGGAGTATATACTTTCCGTATTCATGGTGGAATATATCACAGGCTCGATCAGCTGGTTCCAAGGGAAGGAATACCTCGATACTTGCAGTTGTAATTCTTTGACGACAATGATGGGATTTCACGCAGACTCCAGTGGCCAAATCTTGATAGAGATGTCGTTAAAATATTAACATGTGTTCTAGCCACAAACCCATATATGACAACGTTTAAGAGACTTGCAGACCTGGGACCACTCGACAAATACATAGTTACCTTGAACGCATCAGTGGAACTTGACCAAAGGGTTTACAACCGTCTAACCACATCAGAGGTTTGATTTACTCTAAATTTCTCAATCAGTTATACATGTAGCACATGTACATATTTTTTTCCCAGCATATTTAGGTATATAAAATGTACAGGTTGTTGGCATATGGGTTGAAGGTAATAATGACATAACTGCATACAAGAGGAGCATTGTTGTATGTGGGAGGTCTCAATACCCTGAACAAATTCAGCCTCACTACGGTTCTTATGATCCATTGTCATATGTTTTGTTCCATCCAAATGGTAAGGCTGGATAGCATACTAAAATATTAAGGCGGGGAGAATCCATCAGTGAAATTGTTAATGATAACGAAGTTATTGATGAGGATTTAGTAGGTGAAATTCCATTACAATATAAACTTATACGATTTTCATAATGGTAAGTGATTATTGAAATTCCATTACAATCAAAACACCATCATCATGCAGAAGAAAACACAGGAAAGAATAGGAAGACGGTAACTATGCGGGACTACTATTGTTACAAGTTCCAGATCCGCTCAAACAATAACCTCGTGTTGATGGGGGAGATTGTTTCAACAGTTTGTGGTGGATACATATGTAAAGCTTGAGACGCCGCGCTTGCTTTTTTGTGTATGAAACCAAACCAAGATAAGAGCGGATTTGTACCAAGGCATAGTGGAATGTGTCAACGCCGGTGAGGCATAACCGAATAGAGTCGGACAACGTGTTGTGTTACCCGCATCTTTCATCGGATGACCGCATGACATGAAACGACGATTTTTAGATGCAATGACGTTAGTCCAAGAAGACGGAAACCCTAACATATTTCTTACCATGACGTGCAACCCTAATTGGCCTGAAATTCAGTAAGAGTTATTGTCAGGTCAGAAGGCGCAGGACCGACCAGACCTTATCGCAAGAGTGTTTCGTGCGAAACTGAAGGATCTTAAGGAACTCCTATTCAAATTAAATCTTCTTGGCGTTGTTAAGTCACATGCGTATGTCATCGAGTTTCAAAAGCGTGGCTTGCCGCATGCACATTTTCTGTTGATAATGGCTCCGTAACACAAGATGACGAGTCCAGACCATTTTGACAAGGTTGTATGCGCCGTAATCCCAGATCCGCAAAAACGCCCTCAAATGCATGAATTGGTTGTAAAGCACATGATGCACAGTCCTTGCGGCTGTTTACGGCCATCAAGCCTTGCATGCAAGGCGAGCCTAAACAATGTCGTTTCAACTATCCTCAACAATTCAATGAAGAAACGAAATATTCCAAAGACTCATATCCTTTATATCGGAGGCGAAACAACGGAAGAGTGGTTATTGTATGAAATAAAACCTTTGATAATCTATGGGTGGTTCGGTATAACCCAAAGCTCCTAA
This sequence comes from Chrysanthemum lavandulifolium, assembly GCA_022545495.1. NCBI lineage: Eukaryota > Viridiplantae > Streptophyta > Magnoliopsida > Asterales > Asteraceae > Chrysanthemum > Chrysanthemum lavandulifolium. The sequence continues at coordinate 174,083,762 of CM040240.1, read as the reverse complement.
TGATGTTCAACTGACACATAAACGTTGAGGTATGCTCGAGCATTGTTTCGGTAAAATATATTTTCAAGTACGTCTACAAGGGTCATGACAAACAAGTCGTCCACATCGATCCAGAAGCAGAAGGTGTTGTAATAAACGATATAAAGAGATTCCAAGATGCACGTTATGTGTCTCCCCCCGAAGCAATATGGAGGATTTTTGGTTTCTCTTTATCTCACATGCAACCTTACGTCATGGCATTGTAGATTCATCTCCCTAACCAACAAATGGTTAGGTTTAGAGATGATGAATAGATGATGATATCATCGATAGGAGAGAGATAAAAGATCGATGTTGACCGCCTTTTCGAGAAGAACAAAGCGGACGTGAGTGCGAGGAAATATCGATCGAGATTTTCCAAAGAATTACACATGGAATACCAGTTCGCGAAAATGGAATAACCGGAAAAAAGGATGAATGAAAGGTCGATTGGTTTCTGCTAACCCCGCTGAAGGAGAGCAGTTCTACCTTTGTGTACTTCTTTCACATTTTCTTGGGCCTACGGGTTGGGATGATCTTTACACTGCCAAAGGGGTAAGACACTCGACATTTCAAAGAGCTTCTCTCGAAATAGGGTTAATACAATCTGACAACCTATTATCAGAAACACTTATTGAGGCCTCACTGAAAGAGTTTCCACCCACTCTCCGGAGGCTATTCGCCACTTTATTGATTTTTTGTGAGCCGAGAGATGTACGTAGGTTATGGAATGACCATTATGACTCGCTTTCCAAAGATTTTAAGCGTCGATATCAAAATGGACATCTTGTGTGCAATATGGTCCTCAAAGACATCAACGTTTATATGCAATCTATTGGTAAGAGTGTTGCTGATTTTGATCTTCCTGAGCTGAACCCCGATCTCAGCATGCAATCCGGAGGTTTTTGAGAAGTGGAAGAGGAGTACTCAATTCTTGTGGAAGAAGAAAACCTTCGCGCCCGCGAGACTTTAAACCCAGGCCAACAAGCCGCGTATAATGAGATTATGAAGCACGTAAATGCTGATTCTCTTGGTGTATTCTTTATAGATGGACAGGGGGACTGGGAAAACATATCTTTACAAGGCCTTGCTTGTCGAGGTTCGATCGTGTGGTTACCTGGCAGTCGCAACCGCATTGTCCGGTGTTGCGGCTAATAACATGCCGGGTGGGAGAACTGCTCATTCACATTTTAAAATTCCCTTAAATCTTGATAACAACTCTGTTTGCAGCATCAAAAAACAGAGCGGGACAACTCAACTTCTTCGTTGTGCCAAAATAATAATATGGGATGAAGCATCGATGGCCAAAAGGCAAGCGGTAGAGGCTGTAGACCGAACCATGCAAGACATCATAGGGGTAAGACTACCGTTTGATGGTAAAATAATGGTTCTTGGAGGCGATTTTAGACAGGTTTTGCCAGTAACAAGACGTGGCACTCGAGCACAGATCGTTGACTCGAGCTTACGTATGTCGCCTATTTGGTGTTTGATTAAAAAGATGTCTCTAACTCTAAATATGAGAGCTCTAACAGATCCATGGTTTTCGGATTTTCTACTTCGTGTCGGTAACGGAGACGAGGAAACGGTTGATGGAAACTATACCCGGATACCCGATGACATGGTCATACCCTTCACAAACAAAGACAAATCAAAAGATGCTTTGATTGATGCATTTTTTCTATCTTTGGGAACAAATAGGGGTTCTTCGGATGATATCATCTCGAGGGCAATATTATCAACAAAAAACGAGAACGTTGACGACATTAACGAGAAGTTGATAGACCGTTTTCCCGGAGCGGAAAAAATCTACTGCAGTTTCGACAAAGCAGAAGACGAAACAAATAACTATTATCCGATGGAATTCTTAAACTCGCTAACTGTTAGTGGTTTGCCCCCTCATGTTCTTCGGCTTCAAAGTTGAGTGCCCGATTATACTTTTACCCAATATTGATCCCTCAAATGGATTATGCAATGGGACGAGATTGATATGCAAATGTTTAGAGACGAACATGATCGATGCAGATATAGTTGTCGGCCAACACGCTGGAAAGAGAGTCTTCATGCCTAGAATTTCGTCATGTCCGTCCGAAAGTGACATGTTCCCGTTTAAGCTAAAAAGAAATCAGTTCCCTGTCCGCCTTAGCTTTGCCATGACTATAAATAAGGCGCAATGACAGACGATTCCAAACGTGGGTGTTTATCTACCAGATTCAGTATTATCTCATGGTCAGCTTTATGTGGCATTGTCGAGAGGGATTTCACGTGAAACCACAAAGGTGTTACTAAAACCCTCCAAAAAAATCGCTAACTACGGAGTGTACGTGTCAAACGTTGTGTATCGAGAAGTCCTACGTGAAGAGTAGAATGCACGTGTGTATTTGATCTGTGACACTGTTTCGACACGCTACTATATATTTTACGTCGATAAAACTTATTTTAGGGTACCCGCCCGCCGCATCGCGCGGGTACCCTACTAGTTAACTTTTAAACATTAAACTTTTTTAACCAGTTACAAAAAGTGAATAATCATTTGAAGATATTCTAAAATAAAAATGTGGACAACACATTTTAAAACAGAAAGATGAACAATAATCTTAAGATTAAAAAAAAATTACCTTTATATAATCACAATTATTAATTTATGGTAACTTCTCTATTAATATTCAATTATTCATTAATGAGCAATTAATTTGAAACATCTCGAAAAGATAACATGAACAAATAATTGGGGACGCAAAGAGTATCTACAGATAAATATTACGAAGGAAAAGTTTGGCATAACACTCTGTTCCCGAGTTTTTATTGAGAAAAAAAAAGACGTAGAGAGGAAATTGAAAAATAATCATATTCTCGAGATTTTTTTGAGAGGAGAAAAATGAAGAAAACTATGACAAATTTCCCTTCTAATATTCTTCTCAAATTAGATTGATTTGAAAAGAAGAGATATTTTAGCCTTAATTTTGTTTTATCTCTTTTTATGAGAACACAAAACTAAAACTCATTTTTTTTTCATTCTCTTCTTCTTATCTCTATTCCTTATCTTTTCCATTTCTCTTCTTTACGCTTTACGCTTGAGAAGAGAGTGTAATAGTTTGCTCAGACGTAGGTGCTACGTGTGCAAATATATTTATTTTGTGACAACAATCAAAGTTATCCTTTATGTATAGTGTAACGATAAAGCATAAACTCTTTGTTAACATAGGATAGTGATTATTTACGACAAAAAATCAACAAAACCTTAAAAACCTCACAATATTCCAAAAAAAAAATTTAGATAATTTTTAAAACTGACATAAAAAATGGTTTTTATTTGCAACTTGACTTAACCATGTAACATATTGGTAAAACTATGACTTTTTTATAAGTGCCAAGATTACCTCTACATATAATTTAATATATTAAATATGTTTGTAAAGGACTGTCAACGCATACAGCTACCGTATTAGCCTCTGCACACTAGCATGACACTACCAAAACTATAGCTTTTCTAGAACTACATCATTACAAAGTATTACGAAAGAATTGCGAAATGAACCACTCTTTATTTTTTGCTACCTAAACAAAATAAGTGTATAATCCAAAAATCTACAACTATTACGAAGCGTATAAGCATCCATATACTGAAAACGTTTCATGCAAATCTTTGAGACTCAAAATCATGCAAATATATAATACACAAAATAAAGATCCATTAATATTATATAAAATGTATCCATGAAGATTACAAAAGGCGATTAGTGATCCAAAAGTAAGGATCGTAAGTCCTCTTTGCTTGTGCCTTTATTTGATCCTCCCAGGTTACTATTTTCTTATTTCTTCTCTCTATTTCTACGATAAAGTCTTGGATAGGATCTTATTGGTTGTCTCTTGCTTCTATCAATGTTTTTATAGCATTTTCATCTTTTTTGTTTTCTAGTTTTAACAGTTTTTATCCATTTGCCACAATGCTCAATCAAAAGACATTCTATGGCATTTTTGCATTTGTTGCACTTCTCCCAAATTTCTTGAGAGACGTCCGCATATAGGCACACATTTGGTGTGTGTGTGGATGATGAAGGCACCATTGATGCTGATGGTGTTGGTAATAGAGTTTTTATCTTGTGTTGTTGTTTGTGATGGTGTTTTTGTTTGAATAAGAGGTAGACGAGGACGTAATTGGTTAAACTTTGCTTAAAATTGTCGGAACAAGAGGAGGAGGGGGAGGAGGATGATGATAATGATCTTTAAAGTAAGAAATGACGGTTTCTTAGTTTATATAACATAACATGGAGTTAACCCAAACGATGTGACTAGTAACAATAGTTGAGTGTCTATTTTGTCGCCAAAACCTATTGTGGATATCTAAAAGACGATCATAATTGTGAAACGCATGTTTAGGACTTTGAAACGATACTACCATTTATGGGGAATTGATTTGCACTCATTTTTTTATTGGGACAAATCACTTTAATCATCACATAGTTGTACAACTCTTAAATCTTTCTTTGTATGCTTGTATAGCTGTGTGTGCATATCCAAAAAGAGATTGTGCATATCAACTCCACTTTAGTGTGAAGCGCGTAGGAAATTTTTATACACTATATAATTCAATCTGATTTTTACCCTAAATAACATGGAACTTGTGTTTTATTACATGTTCTATCTTAAGTTACCGTCGTTATTCCTTTACCCAAATTACTTTTAAAGATGTTTCTTCAATATATTATAGTTAAGGGAAAATGTTCACCCTCTTTGACCAAGTCAATCAATTACTGCAAGGGAATCCTTGCTCATTACAGCTGTTAACAAGGGAAGCCTTGTCATTACATGTGTCTTTAAAGGTATCATACTTCCTTGACAACATAAAGAGAGTTATCAGTTCTTGGTTGTCATTCACTATCTTTTCCATCGGATGAGTTCAAAGAAATCGTACAACTCTCTGTAGTTTATGTGTTCACCTTACGCTCTTTTAATTGCTTCAATCGTGCTTCCGTTGTTAGAGATTTAAACTAAGATCGATCCAACAAGCTTGAAGGAAGAAATGAGATGCAAAATCAATCAATGTGGAAGATTGAACAAGCTTGAGAGATGAATTATAATAGAATACTAAGATTTACAATGTAGACTAAGGTAGATATATTGCTTCAACTATAGAAAAATGTAACAATTAATTCGTTACAAATTTGTTTATGCTCCAAATTTCAATGCAGATACAACTATCATTTTAATTAACAATCTTTTGTGTTGTATGTGATATTCTTCTTTTTTAAATTTTTTGGCAAATTGTTAAACAACAAGTTAATAAAAGCAAAAAAACATAACGGACCAAATACAAATTGAAACATAGGGTGCACACTCCCAGTTAGGGGTGTTATCGGGTCGGGTTGTCGGGTTATCGGGTTTATCGGGTCGGGTTGATTCGGGTTTTGGTGTCTCAAAATTTGACCCTAACCCGACCCTATAAGCTATCGGGTTATCGGGTTTCGGGTCCAAACGGGTCGGGTTGATTCGGGTTGGGTTGTCGGGTTGTTATCGGGTTGTGGCAAGTTGGCTTGGACTTAACATAAAATAAAGCACATTTTAATAAAATTGGCTTGTGAGACATTATGCACATTTTGGTAACTAGATGTGATTTTTGTGTTAAATTAGTTTCTTGTGTCTAAGCTAATAGCAGTAATATGTGATTTTATTAAATCATGTGGTATGAATTATTTGATACAGTGACCATGCATAAGAATCTGTGACATGAAAAGAAAAATGCAGTAGCCTTAGAAAGAAACATAAACATATCACATTACTTGACTTCAAAAACAAGTGCAGGAAGAAAACAGAAGTGTGGTAAGGAAAAATAAATAAATGCAGCATTCTAGATAAAAAAAATTAACAATGTTCTTTACAGGAATGAAAGTAAAAAAATAACAATAACAAGTGAATGTTAGTAAGCTAGATAAAAAAAAGAAAATTGCCCAACTTGCATGTCCCCATTCATATTTCATTCAATGAAACAATAACAAGATGCTACAGTAGGCATATGCCATTTAAACAAAAAAAAATTTTGGCAACAGCTAGCCAATTCAAGGTACAATTCACAATTCAAAACTATAGGTTAGATTTTATTTGGCCTAAAACAAAGAAAAAATAGAAAGCCTTATACATTATCGGGTTATCGGGTTGAACCCGAACCCGATAAGATATAAAAAAAATAACCCTAACCCGACCCTATAAGATTATCGGGTTTTTCGGGTTGACCCGATAGACCCGATAAGCCGAGTTGAACCCGAATAAACCCGACCCTATAAGACTTTATCGGGTTCGGGTCGGGTCAACCCATTTGACACCCCTACTCCCAGTTCACAAACAAACATCTATCCAACCAATCTGTTTAGGTTTATTACAAGGAAAACATCATTCAAGGAACATAAAAACAAGAAATGCAAGCCAACTATTATAGCGATTCGTTAAAAATGACAACAAGCCTTTCCTTATCCTCGATCTCTTTGTCTAGACGCTTGGTTTCATCCAATATTACATTTTTTCCTGTTCTTCCTGATCGAGTGCACGAACAAAAAACCTATTTTAGTTGCATACTCCATGTTTGGAAGTGGTTCATCACCGGATTGATGGCGCTTAGTGGGGGTGACTGAGAATTGTTGGATGACATCTTTTTATTGAAAGGATATAGGTTTTGTAAATGATATTTGCATTGATTTAAATATATATTGGAGAAGGAAATGAGCTATCTAAGATAATAAAAGCCCAATATAAGAAAAGTAAGAAAAAAGTGAGGATAAAATAACAGCGAGGAAAATGCTATTTGTATATGCGGATTCAGATAAGTAAACAATAAAGTACCAGTAAAATAAATATCAACGGATTCCAACAATAAAATACCAGTAAAATAAATGTCAACGGATTCCCAATATCTTAGTATTACAAATATTTCATAAGTTACAACTTTGTAAAACATGACATCTGTAATATCTTCGTAATACAACCATTGAATGAATTGCAATTTATTACGACAATACATTCGCAACATCTTTGTACATTATCTTTATCACTATTTTCTTTTAAAGAGGAATAAGGTGATGAGGATGATGTCCCCCTTTTAGATTTGGATTCAAAGTCCTTTACAAAAGCCAATGAGGAATGAAATTCGTTCAGACTGGGTAGAGGAAAAAACATCATCCATCGGTAAGCTACCATTGATCGAATCAGCAAAGTGTCTTTGTAGTGACGTTTGGAATAAAACAATAAGCGAGCAAATAGGCGATAACATATGCGAATTTTGGGAAAATGTGTTAAACAATGTAGGTGCTCATGAGTGTGTAAGAAAAAGATATTTGAATTTGAGGATATGTGTTGAACAATGTAGGTACTTGTGAGTGTGTGGGAAAAATATATATTTGAATTTAGGGAAATGTGTGTAAATAGTAAAGACTATATAGGTAGTGGTAGGTGTGTGGAGACAAAATCAAACTAATATTATCTTGACCATTCAAATTTTTTTATCCGTGTGCTCTCTAATCCAATGATTGTTATTCTCTCGATTGGTGTGCTCTCTAGTGATTGGTGTCCAATGGACCACTTTTATTTTCCAAACATTACATTTCTTTATTTTATTTTGAGAAAAATGCATATTTTGGTAACATTCTTTGCACCTTTTTTAAATTTATGTAACCTTCTTTCGATTTCAACAATTATAGAAATATTATTCAATTGTTTCTTCAATTTAGTCAATATGAATGGTGAAATTATAAATTCTTCTAATTTTCACCCAATTTACATATCTTGTGTCCACGTCATTTTTTTCTTTCCACCTCAACACTCCAAGTGTATGCATTTCATTATAACATGTAATGGGTAAATTGTTTTTCCATCTAAAGACTTTTTATATATTACAATTGTTAGTCAATATTCTCCACCAAGGGGTGTTATCAGGTCGGGTTGATTCGGGTTTTGGATTAGAAAAAAGTGACCCGCAACCCGGACCTATAAGGAATCGGATTATCGGGTTCGGATTGGACTCGGGTCGGGTCATTCAGGTTGAATTTTATAATTCAACTAACAATTGTTTTAGCCTAAACATTTACTATAAATATTCATAATTTGATACCCCAACTAGAAATGAAAATAGCTCTAGGCGTAGCATATGACCACATAATTTCCCAGAAGCCACAATGACTATAGTTGCCACTTGCCACTAGTAGTAAAACTATGACACTTTAGAATGCTAGATAGAGTTGCCAACATATGTGTTCCGTTGTGTTTCGAAAGCTTTAAATTTATAATACTAGTTCTACCGATTCCTTAATACACAAAACGAATGGGTAAAGTATAACCCCCTTTTATAGTAAAGGTTTAGGCAAGACCAGGTCATCCCAAGGGAGGGAAGTCTTTCTCTATTCAGCGTTGCATAATAAAGTTAGATTTCAATGATTGTCACTTATCACTAAAACCATTTTTGTTGGAATTAAGAGTTTTGAAAGTTTCACCAATTGATTAAGTATATGTTTGTTTTAGGCCAAGCAACATGAGATAAACCATAGAATAGAATGTAATGTGCACACAAACAAAGCGTAAGAGCAATAAATGACGGGTAATCATGATAACCATTATATCTACTGGACATAAGAAGGAATCCTTTCGGCCTATAATCCTTAATATATCAAGTGCATAAAGTGTAGTTTGGTGATGAAATGTAAATAGTATATTTCCCCTAATCAAGTCGTTAGACGTGAGATAGCCCTTAAAAATATCATAATCCGGGGTATCAAGTGTTTTACTATCCAATTCTCACAAGCATAGCAATGACTCGTTATAGACAAACGATTCATAATCAACCAACACAATTGTATCTTTCGACCTACTACAATTGCAATGACTAACCAAACAATAGATGGTAAACCGAATCATAATATATCAAATACACAATTTATATAATCAACATCATTTATTCAATTCTCACGTTCATACCACATGGCTATTGTTACACCCCGTGCCCGCTTAGACCAAAAACTTTGACTTTTGACGCTGAAACGCTTGACTTTATCGAACATTTCATTACTCTCTTGACCATTAACAATAATCTGTTAACATAGAGACCTTGAGACCACTTTCAGATGAAACTAGACTTAATTACCTTCAAAATGATGGGTGGCATGACCCGTGACTACTTACAGATTAAAAGATACGTAAATTAGAAATTCATCGAAAACCTGTTAGAGGCCTCCATCTGATCGGCTTGCCCGCGCAGCCGAATCGGCTGGAGCTGTTTTTACCATCCATCCTATCGGCTGATTATCATGCCGATCGGCTGGAGCCTTCTGATTAGCCCAACTCGATTCAAAACGTTTTTCCGAAACCCATAATTCCCGAACTCGTTAGACTACGAAACTTTCCAAATTTCATAAACACTTCATTGACTTCATTTCCACACAAAACATTATACAATTGACCCTTGGAATAGTACTTTACATTTTGATGGGTTTTGTGCCAAAACCCATTTCGACCCATTTCACTACAATTCACCTTTACCACTTCAATTGCACACCAAACTTTACCAAAACCATTAGGATAACATAATAAACTTATTCCATAATGACATGACCCATTTACAACCCAAAATGGGTATATATACACTTATTTGACTAATAACACTTAAATCATACTTGACATACCATTTGACCACCGATTCATTAAGACAAGCTTGACATACATTTTGACACTTGACTACCATTTACAAACCATTGAAGGACCAACGGGGGTACAACATCGGCATTGAGCTCGGTATCTACCTAAGCTCCTATTTCCTTACCAAAACCTTCTAAACTTGCACTTCCATCATTAGGCTATAATTAATCCATTACCTTCTTAGCACATAACTCACAAAACATTAGACACTTAAACCGTAAGCACGAATGCTTAGTAAGTAAAGCAGATATAACTTAACATCATAATTCATTCACACATTACACATGATAACAACCATTAATCCAATACAACATTAACCATAAACACATACCTTAACTACTTAAATCCTTAACCTTCCTTTTTCCTTAATCCATTCTTGTGTATCACATAACTAGCCTTATACTTTCACATAAACACCATATTCCAAGCCATTCATTATCCTTAACAAAACATGTGGAAAACTAGAAGGGGGGTTGAATAGTTTTACCAATTAAAACTTCCTTTTAATCTATTTAGATCGACTTATGTCAATCTATTTGGTTGTGTGTGTTGGATGTTGATAAACAAGCATATAAAGATATGTAATGAAAAGATAAGAGTAAGAAGCACAAAACCACAACGCAAGTATTTATAGTGGTTCGGCTACAAGGACACCTTCCTTGCCCTACTCCACTCCCCGAGTCACCTACTCGAGAGTTTGTAATCACTACACCAATCTCCTTATGGCGGAGAAGCCTTCACAACGTCGCTTAATCTTTTTCCGGTACAAAGCTAAATACCGAGTTCTTTCACACCAAGGCGAACCACACCTAACACAACGTCGCCTACCCTTTATACGGTGCTAGGCTAACCACCGAGTTCTTTCACACCTTAGGTGAACTACACATTCACAACGTCGCCTACCCATTATACGGTGCTAGGCTAACCACCGAGTTCTTTCACACCTTAGGTGAACTACACCTTCACAACGTCGCCTACCCTTTATTAGGTACTAGGCTAAGTACCTAGTTCCATTGCAATGGAGGAACTACTACCACACTACACCAACGACTAATCCCAAAGGAGATCTACTCCTTTACAACATCATCAAGGACATCAATATCCTTGGATCTAATGCTAGTCTATCTAGTACATCGAAACACACCATATCGAATGTACATCTAAGGCACCTTTCACTAATGCCTTTGATTAGATCTACAAGACACCTTTCACTAATGTCTTTGATTAGATCTACAAGACACCTTTCACTAATGTCTTGTGTCTTCACTTCTAAGCACCTTTCACTAATGCTTCTTGTCTTGACTTCTAAGCACCTACCACAAGTGCTTATCCTATAGATGATAGATACCCTTCACTAATATCTTCGTCTTGACACTGAGACATCTTTCACTAATGTCTTTAACACTACGCTTCTTTGAAGAAAGAAAGAGATCATCAACAAGAGGACTTCAATAGCCTTGATGATGAGGAAGCTTGGCAACTCATGGACTTGAGCTTGCTCGACTTCAAAGGTGGTGATCTTCCCTTTAAGAGGAACCTAAAGATCACACAAAACAAAACTACAAACATAGATCTCTTGGATCTATGGTTAGTGAATTTAACTCGGGGAGAAAGTATGTTAGAGAGGGTGAGATATAATGAAGAAATGGCTCACTATTTATAGAGGAAAACCTATTGTTTCCCGGATCCCACGGATCCTTCCACTGGGATCCGGCTAGCACAAAGCTAGGGATCCGTGGTCCGCCCTCTTTGCCCATGGGTATTTTTGGTTATGGGTCATGGGTCATGGGTTGATGGGTTGATCCATGGTTTTCTTTCTAGATACAATGTACTTGGTTAAGTGGTATATATAAAACCATGGGTTATGGGTCAAAACCATTTGCTAGTATTTAACCTTTTGTATATACTTGTATTTACCCAATTTAGCATACACTTAGTTTTACCCATTTTGGTATACTTAGTTTAAGTATATGTTTAACCCAATATGTAAACACTAGTTGTTGTACATATGTATCTAAGTCATAAAATCACTTATACTAGTTTTAGTGTTTTATGTGAAAGCGTAAGTGTGTTATAAAACTATTAGTTCAAATCATTTACGTGTTTTATTTGTTTCCTTAAAATGATTTTACTTTTGTTATCGACAAAACATTAGAAGATCGTAAAATATAAATAAACGTTTTACGGCTTATTTGTATTAACAATCTCCCTTTTGTTGATGACAAAACATAAAATTATTTTAAGGAAAAGCTAAAATTGTAAACGTTTGAATTTGTAGTTTTACTTTCTTCTCCCCTTTGTCGAAACAAAAGTGTTCGAAGAAAAGCAACACATTGTTTTAAAGAAAACATGTGAAAAGAAAATAAAGAGCAAGTAACGGAATAGATCTCGTCTTACTCCCCTTGACGAGTCCATCCCTATGTAAGGCGTCAAGAAAGTAATTCTAATCTAGATCATTTGCAACTAAGTTTGCAAAGGATTTCGCCTAAAAAAGGAAAACGAGTGTGCTCCCCTAGATGATTGCAACTTTGCAATGGGAAGTTATGAAAAATAAATCTAGTATTGCAAGTAATTTGCAATGTATTGCTTTGACATAAAGCTCCCCTAGCTTTAGGATGTCAAAGTCTTCATGTGAATTAAGATACTACAAAACAAAGGTTAGAAAGCAAGTATAATTCACAATTTCCTGCAAATGTGATGCAAGTTAGTAGAAAAAATTTCCATCTTCACGGATCCTCCGGTTCCTCCTAGTAGGGATCCGTCTAGGCTATTCTCGAGGATCCGTATCGGTGATCAAATTCACAAAGGGTGAAATAACAAATAATGTTATCACATAAATGAGATATGAAAACAAAGTAATCATATGCTTAACGAAATAACAAGTAGCATGTAATTCCATTTAATAAAACAAGAGTTATGATATACATGACTCAAAAATAAGAAAATAGACAATATATAACTAGGAATTTCTTAGACCAACTAACGCTTGAAGTTTAGACACCACTATAATCTTCTAGCTCAAGTTATGTTTAGGTTTAATCTCGTCGAAACGTTCGAGGAGATGATAGAACATGAAACGTTGGTATTCTCATACTTCATGTATCAAACTTTCAACATGTTGACAATGATATCAATCTTTGTCATGGCTAGGTAGTGGTGGTGGATGAAATGAAGTGGCTTGATTCAAAGGATCAATTGAAGTGGTTTGAGGTGCCTCGAATGATGGAGGGATTGGTGGAGGTCCATTTAGGAATGGTTCGATCAAGAATGATGATGGTGGTAAAGATGTGTCAACTTCCATAAGATCGGGTGGTTGACTTTGATGATTTCTTATAATCCAAATGGGATTATGTGATGGAAACAATGAAAAGGAAGCCGGAGCAAGTGTTGACTCAACACCTTGATTTTGAATCATTGTTCCTCCTAATGAGGAGAATGTTGTCGTGAAGCGGATGAGGCGGCCTAGGTGGCAAGTCCTCTAAATTGTAGAGGTGAGGTGATGATTGTGGGGATGTAAAGAGATAGCTCTAGGAACCAAAGGTGATGGTTTAGTGGAGATTATATTTTTGTCCTAGGAGGTATGGTTGTGTTTGGTATAGGTAGTTTTGTGGGTACTATCCTTTTAGGAATTGGTTTGATTGGATGATGAAGGTTTGTTGATTTGACCGGAGATGATTCGGTTGAAGAGATTTCGTGTACAACACGAGCCCTTTTGATGGGTGGTTCTTTGGTGGATAGGTTGTTACTTGGGGTTTTTCTCATGATGAGATGATTTGAAGAGATTGCAAAGGTTGAAAGTTAGAATGAGAGTGATGACTATGGAGGTCCTAACAAGGTGGTTTATAAACCAAAAGATTTGGAAAGTGCATTTAAGCTCTAAGCCACTAAGATTCATTGTGATGATTAGCATGCACAAGAGTCAACTACAGAGGTTGTGCTGTTCTAGGAACTCATTTAAGATGAGATGGAGTGTTTGAGTTGAAATGATTTGTTTTAGTAAGATTTGTCATAGACTGTCATCCGGATCCCACGGTTCCCTTCTCGGAGGATCCGTCTAGACTAGTTCTAGGGATCCGCGTTCAAGCAGCTTTATGAAAGAGTGGAAATGATGTTGCTAAGATCCTAGACCCGCATCACCTTGAGTGTTTCAGTTCTCTAAGTGTTTTAAATGAAGGGGTGCTTAAGTGTTTGAAGGCAATGAGTGGTGTAGCTAATGATTGTTATTTATGGAAGGATTTGGAACTTTCAACAAGTACCAATGGATGAGCAAGGATGACATTAAAGATGTCAATTGAAGTTAAATGAAACTAAATGATCCTAGAGATCAGGTTGTGTCTTAGGATTATGTTTTGGAAAATATCCTAATGGTTATGAGATGGGAAAAACTAGGATTTGATCAACTTTGATCAATTTTGAGGTGAGATTGATTCTTGATCAAAATTGTCACAATCGAAGGACTTCTAACCTAGTTGTGAGAGATCATATAAGAAGAATAAAGTGTGAGTTTTGGGAGCGGAAGAATGATGGATTGAAATGGTAGATCTAACAAAGCCTTAGAATGTGATCTATGTGAGTTGGAAAGAGTAGGAAAGGTCAACCTATCTTGATAAAGTCTTAATCAATCTTAAGACACTATGTTTAGCTTAGTGTGAGGTGTTCTAAGGGATGTGTTTGACATATAATGCTTGCAATTGCATTTTACTTTTCTTAGGATCCCACGGTTCCCTAAAGTAGGGATCCGTTTAGTACAACATTTGGGATCCGTCTATCTCATAGATGAACCTTTACTAAAGGTATGCAATGATCTTTGACAATGCATTATATTCCAAGTTTTGTTTAAGTGAGTTCTAAAACTAGGAAATCAAATGTAAGATGTTTTATTTCATGGAAGAGATAGGATTACAGAGTAGAATTGATCCTATTTGACTATTCTAGGTCCTTGAGTGTCTTCACTAGGAGGATCATTATGTGATTGATGGGTATTGGTGGAATCATGAATGAAGAAAGTCTTCATGAGAGATATGTTTAGCGGTTCCATCATCTTGTTCACAAGTACGTATAACGGACTTTGAAATTGAGGATGGAAGTGCATAACATTGTGATAGAGGCGTGTCAAGAACATTCCATAAGGGATGAGTTTATTCTTGGAGCCTTGAAGATTTGCAATTCGCCTTGCGAAGAAGTAGGCGAGATTGTATGGTTGTTGTGTTAGCAAACAAGACAACATGTGAGCACAACAAGCGGGAAGAATATCTCGATTTCTAAGACTCCAAACATTTTCACGTAGAATGAGAGCAACAGGCTTATACTCTTCTCGGATATCCCGTATATGGATAATGTTTGGATTGGAGTAATATGGTCGAGGTTTGCATATAATGCGCGTTAAATCTTCCGGAGAGGGTATGTGTGAACAATATGGACTATTTTCTTCACGAAAGTTGAAGAGAGAATCAAGAGACCAATCTTCGTGAAGGCACATTGTCCATGGTTTGGAATTCGGAGGATGTGAGCAAAATGCCCAAGGCTTAAAGTGAATTTTGGTTTTGATATAAAACCAAAGAGATGAGAGCGATCCTTGTTACGAACGAGTTCCACTTGACGGAAGAATTCCATTATGAACCTTGGACATATCTTCTCGTTGATTTCAAGAAGACATTCTAGTCCTATGGCTCGAAAGGAGGTATTGATACCTTCTTCAAATTATAGAGAGGTGTCTACAATCGTCCTTCATGGAAGTGACGGTTTTCGAGATTATTAAACCCACGGACATGATTGCGGTGTGTTGGGCTCAGGGAAATGTTCGGGTGTAGACGCTAGTGAGTGAAAATCAAACTCGTATTCATGCGTCATAGTTGAACCTATAGAAGTGATGGGTTAATAAGGAAGACGTTTATGGTCAACCTATAATAATCTAACGCTTTTACTAGAAATTCTATTAACAATTAGTATTTAGCTAACTCATGGTTTTGAAGCTCTAGTGGATTATTACTTTTAGAAAGATAGTGGTTTTAATCTTGCATGAAAACTGTTTTTCAATGAGGACGGATCCCACGGTTCCTTTTCAAAAGGGATCCGCTAGTGTAACTTCCGGATCCGTGGATCTCAGTAGTAATGTAACCGCTTTTAATAAAACATAGGTTTTACGGTTATTGTACTATGAAGTATGTTTTATCCTACATTTTCTTTTAGCATGCATACATGACATCGATGTATCACGAAAGAATATAACACATATAGATCAAAAGAAATGAAACACACATAATAACACAAACATCCTAGATAAAATAGATTATCAATAATATTGCATTTCAATGCTAAGGATGATACAAAGGATTGGGTAAATGACCCCAATATAGATTAACAACACAAAGTAAATGTCTCCGTATGTGAACTTCATCATAGGGAACACAAGTGCGATGAGTGTTAGGGCGATGAGCACGAAAAGGATGTAAACCATGTTGATGACGGATCTTCTTGGTTTAGGAAGAGAAGATGAAGTTTTTTGAATGAGAGGAATTTTGAAATTCGTGTTTTTGTTTTATTAGAAGAAATAAAGCATAAGCTCTATATACTAAGACTATAGACGAGAAAAATAACACGTATGTGAAAAGCAGCTTCTAACGAAGCTACATGTAAATCATATGTAAACACAAAATCTATTCAAATAAAAGCCTAGCAAATAACACTTATATACTAAACACATATTATTTAGATATAAGTAGAAAGTCATACCTCGAATGCACTTAGGAATGTCTTTACAAATGACAAATGTCACTTAGACGATTCCGCTCCTTTGCATCTAAGATACCTTCTTAAGGAAGGTATTCTTGTTACCAAGCAACTCCTAAAGCTTGGTGGGTATGAGCTTTGACTAATCAATATCACAAAGAAGATTAGTGCAATTAAATGAAAAATATATATATATATAAAATGTTGTTATCAACTCAACATCCAAACATATTGTTTTTGAAAACATGGTGTTTGTTTTATGAAAACCTTCTTTGTAGTTTTCAATTAACTATGGATCGTATCAAGTTTTTAAAGTACAATATACTTCAAGAAACTTGGTAACGAAGCTCTGATACCAATTGTGGAAAACTAGAAGGGGGGTTGAATAGTTTTACCAATTAAAACTTCCTTTTAATCTATTTAGATCGACTTATGTCAATCTATTTGGTTGTGTGTGTTGGATGTTGATAAACAAGCATATAAAGATATGTAATGAAAAGATAAGAGTAAGAAGCACAAAACCACAACGCAAGTATTTATAGTGGTTCGCCACAAGGACACCTTCCTTGCCCTACTCCACTCCCCGAGTCACCTACTCGAGTTTGTAATCACTACACCAATCTCCTTATGGCGGAGAAGCCTTCACAACATCGCTTAATCTTTTCCCAGTACAAAGCTAAATACCGAGTTCTTTCACACCAAGGCGAACCACACCTAACACAACGTCGCCTACCCTTTATACGGTGCTAGGCTAACCACCGAGTTCTTTCACACCTTAGGTGAACTACACCTAACACAACGTCGCCTACCCTTTATACGGTGCTAGGCTAACCACCGAGTTCTTTCGCACCTTAGGTGAACTACACCTTCACAACGTCGCCTACCCTTTATTAGGTACTAGGCTAAGTACCTAGTTCCATTGCAATGGAGGAACTACTACCACACTACACCAACGACTAATCCCAAAGGAGATCTCCTTTACAACATCATCAAGGACATCAATATCCTTGGATCTAATGCTAGTCTATCTAGTACATCGAAACACACCATATCGAATGTACATCTAAGGCACCTTTCACTAATGCCTTTGATTAGATCTACAAGACACCTTTCACTAATGTCTTTGATTAGATCTACAAGACACCTTTCACTAATGTCTTGTGTCTTCACTTCTAAGCACCTTTCACTAATGCTTCTTGTCTTGACTTCTAAGCACCTACCACAAGTGCTTATCCTATGAGACGATAGATGCCCTTCACTAATATCTTCGTCTTGACACTTGAGACATCTTTCACTAATGTCTTTAACACTACGCTTCTTTGAAGAAAGAAAGAGATCATCAACAAGAGGACTTCAATAGCCTTGATGATGAGGAAGCTTGGCAACTCATGGACTTGAGCTTGCTCGACTTCAAAGGTGGTGATCTTCCCTTTAAGAGGAACCTAAAAGATCACACAAAACAAAACTACAAACATAGATCTCTTGGATCTATGGTTAGTGAGATTTAACTCGGGGAGAAAGTATGTTAGAGAGGGTGAGATATAATGAAGAAATGGCTCACTATTTATAGAGGAAAACCTCATCGCTTTCCCGGATCCCACGGATCCTTCCACTGGGATCCGGCTAGCACAAAGCTAGGGATCCGTGGTCCGCCCTCTTTGCCCATGGGTATTTTTGGTTATGGGTCATGGGTCATGGGTTATGGGTTGATCCATGGTTTTCTTTCTAGATACAATGTACTTGGTTAAGTGGTATATATAAAACCATGGGTTATGGGTCAAAACCATTTGCTAGTATTTAACCTTTTCTTATATACTTGTATTTACCCAATTTAGCATACACTTAGTTTTTACCCATTTTGGTATACTTAGTTTAAGTATATGTTTAACCCAATATGTAAACACTAGTTGTTGTACATATGTATCTAAGTCATAAAATCACTTATACTAGTTTTAGTGTTTTATGTGAAAGCGTAAGTGTGTTATAAAACTATTAGTTCAAACCATTTACGTGTTTTATTTGTTTCCTTAAAATGATTTTACTTTTGTTATCGACAAAACATTAGAAGATCGTAAAATATAAATAAACGTTTTTACGACTTATTTGTATTAACAAAACAAATCAAATAACACATAATGCATAGAATTCATTATAACTCTACATTATAACCGGTTTACTTACATTGATTCCAAACTAAGCTAACATTCATTATTTCACCATCATCATCCTCCATCATCATCATCATCATCATCATACTTCCTAAACCATAACCATCAATATCAAGACTTATTAACACAATACATCATGATCGAGGGTTTACATAACCCATCAAACATACTCACTCTCCTTTCTAATTCATCATATGATCATACCTTGATCATATGATGAAAACCCTCTTACTCAAGAGTATAACCTTATTAGAATCAAAGATGGGAAGTACTTACTTAGGGAGAGATCATAGTTATGACTTAACCCTTGAAAAAGAACTCATCTCTTAATCTCTTCATCCAAGCTTTATTCTACCTCCCTTTTGTCCCTCATAAACCGGATCACAAACACCCCTAGAATGATAAGGAAATCTCTAGAATTTCCTAGATATTATTAGTTAGTCACAAGTTTGGTCCTTTGGCACAATTAACCCCTTAAGTCTTTTTCCTTCTACTTTAGCCACATATAAACTTATAACACTTTAAGCATATGACAACTTAAACCCCTGAAGTCTTATTTCATTCTAGTTGTGTCACATAATACTTTCATAGCCATATAACACATTCGTTGTCACACATTCGTTAACTATAAGGTTGACTGTTGGTTTTGACTAGTCAATCACGTTAATGTCTGATAACACTCATTTTGTACATATTTTAGTCACGTTATTCGTATGTTTGTGCATACTATTTGGTTGTATTTATGAGCATTTTATGCTTAAAAGGTACAAAATATGTATTCAGGTTCAGGTACAACCATGCCTAAGGAAATAATGGAAAAGACGAAGAAAAGTCGTCAAAACAAGAGAATTAGCACAAAGAAAGATTCCATCCATAACAAAGACCTCGGGAAGACTTGTTCAAGTTATAAAGGTTCCCGAGCATGAAGAAAAGACCAAGAGTTCACTAAAATAAGGAAGAGATGTTTACAAAGTTCATTATGGCACATTTTTCCAACCCAAGGTTCAAGAATAATACTTAAAGCCAAAACCAACCTTGGGCTGTCAACTTCAACCACCGGGTTGGAGTGGACAGAAAGGTCCCAACCGCCGAGTTGAGAATCCCAACCGCCCGGTTGGACCCAACAGAATGTTCCCAACCTCCAAGTTGAGAACTCTAGCAGTGGGTTGCTGCAGAAAGTGTCTTCCAAAGTTGCATTTAAGTGTGGAATTAAGTGCCATTAACCTCTAGTCCGATCAAGTCCCCTCCATAACTAATATTTCAGCCCTTTTTATGACACTTTGTGCCCATGAAACATGCTTGTTGACCAAGGATTATTCAACTATAAATAAGAGTGTTTGGTTTTAATCATCAAATCATCATTTGATCATAATAAGACATGGAAAAATTTCCCTTACACCATAAGGGCAGATTTTCTACAACTCTCTAAACCCGAAAGACCCTATTCACCCTGCCATTCATAGAGGACGAATCCAAGTACAACTAAGAAGTGTTGGAGCGATTCTCTAGTGCGGTTAGAACGTGTGCCGGTTGATTGAAGGCTCGTAGGATTGCTATAATTCATATTCTTTACTCATTGTAATTGCTACTTGAGTAAACATTATTATTATCAAGATGTTGAACTTTATATTTCATTTTTTGGTTTCTTTGTGTTTCATGTGATGTATTTGATAATGATAATATCTTAATGCTTGTTTGGTTATTAGGAGAAATTGTGATAAAATGATGTTTGAATTATATTAGTGTTTGTTTGGTTTATGATGAAAAACATTATATTTGGTTAAATTGGAACTAGTCCTTGTTTATTGTTTTGGTTGATCATTGTTGAGTTTAGAGGTCGAAAGGATTCTCAATAGTGATTAGTTTCAATTCATTAGTCGACGAATGATTTTGGTCTTGTACCTTGTGACGATTGTCCAAGAAACTTAATAAACAAAACAAGTAAAGGTTTAATTGAGATTAAGGTCGAAAGGAGTCTCTTGAATATGTGTTTCATTATCTTTCAAGTAAATGGAACTTCACAAATTAATAACATCAAAGTCTATAGGTCGAAAGGATTCTTTGTTGTTGTTGGTTTAGGCATAGGCTCATGACATGACCATTTGATTGAGGCTTATGCATAATTAATTTATAAAACACTAGACTATTATTATTGGCAAAGGGTCCATAATGAAGTCTAGATGGGGTGCTTATTTCCAAAATTGTGACTGAAACTTTGTGACAAAAGCTGAGTAAATTTCACTAACATGTTCCAAAGTTTTACAGCACTACGAGTATAATTATGTTCTAAAATGATTAATACATGCATATATAAGTAAGATTATAAGTATAGATGAGTGTAGGAATACTTATAAAAAAGTGGTGAAAGATGAACAAAGACCCAAAGAAAACTTAACTAAAAACCCAAATTGCAAAACCAAAACTCTAGATTCCAATTCAAACCCTTAGACTATCTTTATCAACAATCTATTTGTCACACCCCCAAATTACTTGTTTTACAGCGGAATGGAATACCTTGGGGAGGACTGTCATAGCATCAAAGTTACAGTTATATCGAACGACCTAAAGTGTCGTTTTGAAAATATCGTTTGATTCATTAAAATAATCAGAGTTTACAAAGATTAGGTCCCAAAAGATTTTCAATATATCAAAACGAGTTTGTTACAATCAAACGATAGTTAAGTGCATAAAATATAGGTGAGACGCGTCGACACCGCGACTCTATGATAAGTCCACATGCATGCCATGAAGTGAATGCCTTAGATACCTGAGATAAAACATGCTAAAAGTGTCAACACAATGGTTGAGTGAGTTCATAGAGTTTCGTTAACAAGTAAAGCTTTTAAAGAGCGTTCATGCAACAAAGGCAAAGTTTTGGTCATTTAGAATAGTCCACAAAGCAAAGGCATTGTAAATCCACTCGGTTCAAGTTCCGCCCATACAAAACTTGCAACATGTGTGTTCACAACCCACCGCCAAAATATGTATGTCTAATAGTCAAGTGCACATTATCATAATGGTTCACAAAGCAAAGGAATTGTGAATCCACTCGGTTCAAGTTCCGCCCATACAAAACTTGCAACTGTGTGTTCACAACCCATTGCACAAAAATATAGTGTGTCTAGTAGTCGAGTATAAGTGGTCATAATAGTTCACAATATAGTACCACGATATAATAATGTATGCCGTGCAAAGCCCTAGAATAAATAATATGCGTCCGTAACATAGTGGACGAGAGGTTGGCCGACCTCTAATAGCGCTATCCATACTACCTACTAATAGAGACTAACAATGCGAATGTACGAACAATACATCATAAAACTATTATATACAATTAAGAACACTCCGAACATGGGAGAATTTGCACTGCTCCGAACAGGGGAGACTTAGATTGAAAATGCTCCGTTCCCATAGGGAGACATTCTGCTCCGGACCGGGGAGGCTTTATAGTGATGCTCCGAACAAATGAGACTTTATAGTGATGCTCCGAACATGAGAGACTTTAGGTCAAGGTCATAACACGTACGGTTCAATAAGTTCAAACAAGTCATAAGTTTGTATTTAAGTTCAAGAGTTCCGTTCAAAGTTCGTAATTAAGTTCAAAGATTTAAGTCGAGTTCAAAAGTTCGTAATACCAAAGAGCTCGAAACATATCAAAAGGTTCAAAATAGTCAAAGGGCTCAATATTATGTCAAACAAGTTGAAAATAGTCCAAAGGTTCAATGTAAAGTCAAGCAAGTTCAAAATAGTCAAAAGGTTCAATATTAAGTTAAAAGAAATTAATTATATGTCAAAATGTTCAAATCAAGTTAAAAGAGATTTATTATATGTCAAAAGAATTAAATCAAGTTAAAAGAGATTTATTATATGTCAAAAGAATTAATCAAGTTAAAGGTGATTAATTATATGTCAAAAGAATTAATCAAGTTAAAGGTGATTAATTATATGTCAAAAGAATTAAATCAAGTTGAAAGAGATTAATTATATGTCAAAAAGAATTAATTCAAGTTAAAATAGATTAATCATATGTCAAAGGAATTAAATCGAGTTAAAAGTGATTAATTATATGTCAAAAGAATTAAATCAAGTTAAAGTGTTCAAATCTATGCCAATATGTTCCTATCAAGTTAAAAGAGTTTAACTATATGTCAAAATGTTCATATCCAGTCCAAAGTGTTCACTTATATGTTAAAGGGTCCAATTCAATTTAAAAGAGCTCAAATATACATGTTGAAGGGTCCAAACTCAAGGAAAGTGATTCAAATAATAGCGTTCATAACATAGTGATCAATTTAGTTCGGACACAATCTACTTACTAGCATAAGTAGTGAAACAAAAGGGTAACAAGTTCATGATAGATCTAACAATATAGTTTAAGTTCATATAAGTGTAAAGTAAAAGCATGAAGTTGAGAATGTATCTCCCCCGAAGAGTTTATAAAACAATTAAAATGAGTAAAAGTGGGGCTACGAACTCACCTGTTGCAATAGCTATGATGACAAAGTGGATGCACAGAAATGAGACGCAACTCTCTAACCGCGACCTATTATGAATGATATGCTCTAATATAAGTCATGAAACAATGTCGTGCATGCAAACTCATATGGTATCCATACCACTTGTACACTTTTGAAATATAAAGTTTATCGTCGAAATATAAGTTTATGACATCTCGTCATATTATAAAATACTTTACAAGTATTTACATCGAAACAACATCCTGCCATAGTCGTTTAGTGATTTATTGGTAAATATAATGTTTTCGTCGTAAAATGACACTTTTCATACGTTGAAAATATGCCCAAAATGGCCTCGTAAAACTAGTCGTGAAATATTGTACGTTAAGGGTTAGTGATGAAACTCGGCGTTTTTGAAAACCTTGCAACAATGTCTAGAAGTCGTATCATTTAACTTTTGACCATACGGGTCTCGATCAATGAGAAAATGGCTCTCAACATGACGACATAAAAAAGCTTTTTAGACTTAGGTTTATTTTGCTATTAGAAGTCACAAAATAAATAGAGTTTCGTCGGGTTTCAAACGTGTATATCTTGGTCGTTATAAGCTTGTTTTCTCGTTCTTTATATCCACGGTTTCAGATTAACATATACTAATATATTTTCAGTAGGTCGGCTCCTCTGCATCACATCTAACGCCCGCTTTGTCCGTCGAAATTCGTGCAACAGCACATATATTTTCGTAAAATAGTTTTTCGTCGTTAAATTTGGAAAATCATAACTTCTTCGTTATAACTCCGCTTTAACCCGCTCAAGTGGCCACGCTGCTTTTAAAGTATATTTTCTGAATATCTAGCCCAAATATTTTTATCAACTGTCGAAATTTCCAGAATTCGAAAATAAGATCAGACCTCTAAATAAAGTTGTCGAAATGAGTTTTTCTCTCGCAAAACCTATTCTAACCAATTCAAAACAACTCCGAAGCTACTCTAATCCTACCATACACCTTCTTAGGGTGTCATGGGTTCCTAGACATCATCAAAAATGATATGTTACAAGGGATAATTATAGGATGATATATACTAATTATAAGTACTAAAAAAAACATTAAAAGTGGTATAGATACTCATATAACTTGCATGTTTTCTTTCAAGCATAATAAAAATAACTCATGAATGATCAAGAAAGATTGGTAGAATATATGAAAAGCTTACTTGAATGGTGAAGGGATTTTTATTGCAAATACATAACCAACCTAGAGGTTTATATTTCAAAACCTTAAGATATATAACTAATAGAGATTGATAATCATTTGGATCATGAAAAATATTGTGTTTCTTGTTCTTCTTCATTTTGGCCGACCACCACAAGGAAAAAGAGAGTGTTCTTGCATTATTTTCACCTTTCAATATGTGTAATCTATGTGTTTTGACTTTTTGGAACTCTTTTATTCAACAAATATCTTATACATATAATGGATAGGTGTATACTTGGTAAGATTTTTATCAATCTTTGTTGTGTCATCTAATTTGGTCGACCAAAGTTATAAAAGAAATGAGGGTAGTGTATTTTGATGGTATAAAGGTATAAAATATTAAGTATAGTGTGTATTCGATGAGTAAAAGTAATTATTTAGTGTAGCGTTGGCTAGAAATAAATTTTAACGGAACAAAATAAAATATATCGAAGTCGTAAAAAATTATAAAAATACTTTTCTTACAAGAATTGAGTGAAATAATAATTATCGAGTAGCATTTACGAAAACCGTCTTAAATATTTATATATAACAATTTATATACAAAATAAATTGAAAGCATCGGGTAACTAATAATATATTTTTTTTATAGTCTTAAAATGAGTATAAAAATATATTAGGATTATTTTTGGAAGTGTCGGATCAATGTTCAAAATAATCTTTACGCGATAGCGTTTATTTAATAAGAAAATAAACGTTTAATGTAAAATGCAAAACCATGCACGAACCGATATGAAATGATGAATATTGAGTTTGAGAAATGACCGAAAATTGAGAATTGTGACACTATTACAACTCAATCTCTTAATAAAATATTATTTTCTTTTTTCTCCACCTACACAACCAATACATACAACCAATCTATATTTTTTCATCGTTTATCAACAACCCAACCAATCTATACTAAATATTAAAAATTAAAAAAAAAAAAAAAAAAAAAAGCCACAAAGGCAGATTGTGGGTTGGGAATCTTGGGTTGCCAAGTGATCTAGATTGCAATGAAGATTGCATACACGTTTATAAAAGTATTATATTTGTATGTATTTTTAATGGGTTGGGTTGTCAACCCTCATAATAAACATAGTCTTACACCTTCTTGTAAAAGCTTTAACTAATTTTTGAAATGCTCTTGAATGTGTGTGAGTGTGGTGCCATTTAGGAGAGAAGAGAAAGATAGTGTGGTTGTCACTTTGTAAGTGTAAGAAGTTCACAAGATGTATAGTATATATAGGAATAGATTTGGCATGTTGAATGGTCCATGCACTAGTCACAAGTGAGTGTAACACCAGATATGGCAAAGAGGGTCACATGACTCCTCTAGGGTCGTGGGTTTTGATGGGAGAGGGCAAGGGTGGATTTTCAAGATGTGGTGTCTTTCTATACTATCATACATAAGGTAAGGTTGTGGTTTTGAGGTAAAATGGAGATGTTTGCACATACTTTTAAGTATGGCTGATTTTATACACTTAGGAGAAGGTTTATATTTTGATTTTTGGTAAATATAAGTGTGTATATGTATATATAATGCAATGGTGGTGAATTGGTTAAGTGTTGCATGCATGCATGAGACTTTATGCAAGTTTAAACGATTTACATAAAATAAAAAATTGAAATGCTTAGACTAATAAACATGATTGTAAAAGTCTTATAACATGTGTTTGATGTAGACTTAACTTAGTCTAGTACCGGCTTACGTTAAATGTCGTTTTTGGTTTACCCGATTTAAGTTAACGGTTTTACGTAAAAGTAATGAACGCATGTATATACGACTTATATTATGCTCATAATATACTTATTGTGAGTAGGCTACACTTAGTCTAGTGTCGGTACATGTTCAGTGACGTTCTACGTTGTATGCGTGATAACCTCCCGATTGTGAGTTAAACGTACACGTAAGCATTCAAAATGAATAAATTCATGTTATTAGGTAAGGGTACCGCAACGCTCTCGGTTTGCCATTCGGTTGGGAGAATGCCGATCGGCATGAGTGGTGCCTCGAATTCGGCTTGAGGCGGCATGGATGAAGCAATTGTAAAATCGGCAAACATTGCCGAATTGGTATGAAAGAAAATGTGAACGTTGGGACATTAAATGGGGTAGCATGGTTGAGATATAATTATAAAAATAGTTGAGGTATGGGTTAGGCATGGTTGCCACTAAAAATCTATTGTTATGTATGATATTGGTATGAGATGAGATGGAAGGATATTATTGGTGGGTGATTAGGCATGAAAAAAAGGCTTAGGCATGGTTGCCATTACCCTAACTATTAATCTGAAAAAGTGTGAGTTGTCACAAAATTCACTTCAATGAATTTGTTTAAATTCATGTTGATTACAAGACAATTTAATTAGCTTTTAACAATAAATTATTATGAATTTATGACCAATTTTTTACATATCTTTACCATTTAAATAATCAAGAGTGATAATGATTTTTATTTTATGTTTGATGTTTTATATTGATATAAGAAAAACACATTTTTCCTTAAATGATCTTTCTATCATGATTTTTTACATGTTTTTTTTTTTTTTTTTTTTTTAAACAAATGTACGACAATATCCCGTTTACTAGACCATTTTGGAATCTAGTCTTATAATAAAATGGTTAATGTGTTACTTGAGAAAAAGTGACAATCTATATATAACATTAATAACATACAATTCAATAATGGGTTGTTTTGCAAGTTTAAGAACCGTACAATAAAATGGTAAACTTGGCACTTGAGAAAAAGGCAACCAAAAATAAAAGAGAAAGTACACACATCAATTGATTCAAAGAATCTCATCGCGCGAGGCTGCGGATGATTGGTTTCTTATGGGAGATACTCCCACAAAAAACCAATCATCTCACGCCACCTCAACGTGTGAGATTCTTTTATGGATAAATTTGAGTGAATGTAGCATTAGTGAAAATAAAAAAGCTTTAATTCCTTTAGATTTGTACTTGGGTTGCTAACTAAACAAAAGACCACTCCCACAAAAAAAAATCATCTCGCGTCACCTCAGCGTGTGATATTCTTTTGTGGATGAATTTGAGTGTATGTAGCATTACTGAAAATAAAAAGCGTTAATTCCTTTAGATTTGTACTTGGGTTGCTAACAAAACAAAAGATCATATGAAGTGACTTTTTACTCAAAACTCTCATAGTAATTAGTATTTTAATATTATCAATTTCACAAAAAGACAAAAAAGTTGTTATTCATTTAATAGTAACATTTCTTGCAAATGTTAATATTAGAAACAAAAATTACAAATTTTTTCCTTACGGCAGTCAAATGTTGTTAGGTGCAAAAGGATAATAATCGGTAGCCTGAACCGACTCACAGTCAGTCAGCTGCATTTCTATAATACGGGAGGCATAAATGACTCAGCACTTGTGGCTATGGAGATGCCAAGGAACGAACACTTGACCTTGTCCTTCTTAGTTGCAAAGATGACTCCACTCTACACACCATTATCTTAGTCATAAGTTGTGTGATGATCTCTTCTTAAACTTTCTCTCGTTGATGTATGCCAAATGGGTACATGTAAAGCTTGAATAAAAATGAAAAAATGCTGTTTTTTACCACATTAACAAAACCCATTCAAACAATATAGATTATTTGGTGCCATAAGGCATCAAAAACTATGTAATCAACACAAACGACAATTACTACAAGTCAAATGCCGTGACAGTGATATCACGTAATCAGCACATAACAACCCAAAGATATCTTCGTCAAAACTATGAAGCGAGCGCTTTAGAAATGTGATGGTTCCGTGATCATGTTGCTCTCTACCCAACATTACTTGAGGATGTGGCCATCTGATAACAATGTCACAGTTAGATGACAAGTATATACCAAGTATAAAACATTTGACAACCCCACAATCCCACATTGTTTTAAGAAAAGTCAGCATTTAGCTGATGTTTTCATGAGAAAATATATAGTCACCTTAACGGTTACTTTAAGGTTCACCCAAATAAGAAAATTTCCTTGAACAACAGCTACAAAAGGATTGCTCAAAGGTTCATTGCATTAAAACAAATTACGTAAAACATGAAAAAGAAATACGAAGGCATCTAAATGGTGAGTGGCTAGTAAATAAAGTAACAGTCGTTATGCATCCAATCCTTCATGAGAAAGTTATACATCCAGCCATTCAAGGTAATCGAAAGCTTACATTAGCTGACGACGTTCTTGATGTTGTAGGAAGTTCAGCAGCACGAACTTCGGGCAGACTGTGAATGTTATTGGAATGGAGGGGCCTCTCAACGTTCCTTCTAAGTCCCAACTGACTTTCAATCTTTAACCATTGGCTACCATCAATTTGGGTGAGGATCAGGCTCTTCAACTCTTTATACTGAAATAAAAAGCGAACCTTCATGTCTATCCTCATACTCTCGGGTATCAAGTTCAGGGCTGATTTGATTTCACAACCAATTGAACGGATGACTTGATAGTCTGGATTCCCACTTTCAACCTGCAATTTTAATTGTTCCATTCTGCACTTAATCATATGTGACAGCAATTTCTCATTTATTGATTTCTGCTCTGTAATAACTTCATCTTGCGCTTGTATTCTTTCCTCTAACCTGGCAACCTTAGACTTTGGTTTGTAATATAACTGCTCCAATGGTCTCTTCAGTCACATCACAATAGAAGCAGATTAGTAAAGAAAGTATGTCCTTTCTAAATCTGTATGTATTCTCTAAAATTAACATATATTCTTTTTTAAGGCCTAGACATTAAGATAATAGTTTTCCATGTTTATTATCCCATAGTTCAGGCCACCGTCTAAAGTTAACGAACTATATGAACGTTCATTAACTTTATAATAAGTTATATTTGCACGTTCGTACAGATATTTGAAATGTCCAACTGGTTTTATATCTCAACAGTGAAAAGTGCATATCACAACACTTAAATGGAAGTACTTGAATTAGATTGATCACTCAATAAATTTGTGTTCTTATTCATGCTGAAGCGTTTTCTTTCTGAATCTAATTGTATGTGCCACAATTAATACGCATGATTTATCCATTGTCAATGCAAACATGCAAAACAAATAAACTTAAGCTACTATACACTTCTATTAAGATGTGTAGCTTCACAATTAAATAAACTACCAAATGTCACAAAGGAGTGAAGGACATGGATATGATTATGTTAAATACCTACCTGAGGTAAGTCCATGATGAAAGTGGCATTTGGAGAGTTCTCAAGCAAATAGTCTTTGACTTGAATGGGTTGTGTTGGTATAGGGTCCTTTTCCTTTAAATGAGTTGTATCTATCTTCAAATACTTCAAGTTATTGAATGGACAAGGATTTTGCGAGAGTTGATCCAGGCATGAATGAAGAGTCTTGGTAAAACAAATACACATAAAAATATAAAATATGAGAACAGAAACTTTCAACATTATAGATACAGTTGAAGTTTAGATTAGTACTTATACATTTGTGTATTTTTTAAATGGACTAGAAGAAAGTAGCATTCCTTACTCTATTGGACCTACGTTGTTGACCTCGTCTTTTAACGAGAGTAAGATAAAAGTACTTAGCAGTCATAGTGTAGTTTAGTAACAACAAGGATACCAAGTAAAGTAACCATGACATGATTATATACCTGAAAGATGTTTAGATCAAGGACAAGAAACTTGGCATTCTGGAGTTTCTGGAATGTATCAAGTAGTTGGGGAAAATGAGTCTCCCTTGTGCCTTTTAACATTGACAAATTTGCTTTCTCTAGATTGTCGAAGCCCTGTGTAGACAACTGAAGAAAATTAAAGCGATCATCTTGATCTGAAGTGCAGAGTGAGGTTGTCAGATTCTTCAGTAGAGGAGCAACCACATTCAAAGCCTTTGGGAGATGGTAAGCACTTGTAAATGTAAGACTAGCAAGTTGTGGAGCGCAGATACTAAACGTCTCCAAGCCATACATCTTGAACCTAAGTAAAGTAAGCTCTTTTAAGTTCACACACTTTGAAAAAAGGTTGATGTTCTTACCTATACACTCGTCTAATCGAAAATCCGCTAAATACAAAGTTTCTAAAGCCGGAAAGTCCCAAGCTGATTTTGGTACTGAATATGTTCCATAACCATCTCCGTGGTAATACCAACAATTGACTTCAAGCGTGAGATGTTTGAGAGTGTGACAACAAAATAGACACCATGGCAATTTGTGATGTTTTCCAGTGAACCATTTGATAGTCAGTTGTCTAACATTATGAGAGAATGCATAGTCTACAATGCTAACAACAAAACGGCTGGCTGCCATTGTATATTTGAGTTCAAGTGCCGAAACTTCTGTATGATTGTTGCGGTTAGATAGTGCATGCTTCACAAATCTGGTAAACTTATGAACAATACGGAAGTTATTAATATCAAAGTTAAGATGGGTCATTGAAGTCCAAACATACTTCCATCTTTTAGACAATGTACTAGTCTGAACCACATATTTCATATCAAGGAAAGAGAGAATCCGATGAATAATGTCATTTGGTAATTTGCTGATTCTATCTTCTTGTACAAAATCCAAGTGTTCCCTCTTCGACTCGATCCAAAAATGCACACTGCCTTGATTTGCCACTCGCTTCAACATTGTTTTTGCATTGAATTGCCTGCGGGTTTTTATCTAATATCGAAACAAGAAATAAACAATGTCACTCTATATAAAAAAATACACTAGCAATTCAAAGTACTCATAACTCATATTTGCAGATGCTGCCACAGGGATGTTGTAGGTAGGTCTCCGCCCTTGAATAATGACTCGCGAATTTAGAGTAGAACTTATTTTCATATTGAAATAAAAGACATTAAGGTTTGAAGTTTTATAAACTTCTTTGTAAATTGCTATCATTACCAATTCTTATGCAACTAGCTAGTCTGATTCAGTAGTTGCATACATGCTATTATGACCCATATCCAGAGTATTAGTTGGCGATTCGGGATAGAGGGTCAAAACAATCTAGTCCAATAAATACGTGTTTAAGGAATCCGGTGATCAGCCGTGTCACCCATAACTCATTTTAACCATTTATCTAAACAGGTTTGCAAGGCTACCTATTTAACCCATTACAACC
Organism: Chrysanthemum lavandulifolium; assembly: GCA_022545495.1. Taxonomy (NCBI): domain Eukaryota; kingdom Viridiplantae; phylum Streptophyta; class Magnoliopsida; order Asterales; family Asteraceae; genus Chrysanthemum; species Chrysanthemum lavandulifolium. Next base: position 174,052,396 of record CM040240.1, on the reverse strand, counting down.
CTGATAAATTATTATCTTTAATTTTGCTGAATCTAAAAAGGTTTCCGGGTCAACATGTTTAAGCCACCACCGATGTGGGACACAACCTCTTTAATAAACGGATCAAGTGGGTCCACCCGAACACTACCCAAAACTGGTAACGCTCGTGTTTCATGTTGTATCAGGAATATAATCGTCACTCTTAACTCGATAGCTTATAAACACATAAATAAGCAAAATCTCAAACACTCAAAATTGGTTATATACATTGATGAATTCAACACTTTATAAACTTAAAAATAACTACATGCAATCTAAAACTTTAGCTGCTAATTTTTATGCAAGTATCTAATACATTTGCATGAGTAGGGAACTTACATTTCAGAAATCAGTGAATGGAAACAAGTGCAATATTACCAATGGGCCATTTGCAAATTTAACTTTTCATAGTTTGGTAAATCTGAAAGAGTATATTACTCGTATTTGTTTCTGGTTATCAGGTTTGTAAGACAAGTGTTTGGACTTACCTTATTTTTCTGCTTCTAATTCGACATATAAATAAAAACTTAAATTATAATAAATCAATCAAATCCATTTTTTATTGAAACTTCTAAGTTATAATTAAATGAGAGTAAAAAAATCTTAACTCATTTAAAAACATCTTGGATTAAGTAGCTCATTATTAAAGTTTAAAGATTAAAAGTTAAAACTTAAAACCACTTATTTACATAAATAATTTTATTAGGATGCTTATGGCAATTTAATAAATGAAAATATTGAAATAATATATATTGACGTAAATATGAATTTTCTAAAGATGCAAATTAATCCGTTCTTAACATGTTAGAGTAATATACAATGTTTAAGGAGTAGTACTTCAGGGGGGATTCACGCAAGTGCTGGGTGGTGCTACACTCTTAATCATCGGCGAAGCGTAAAAAGATTAGCTCTTCAGCAATGCTATTTCACCTATCAATTTTCAACCCCTACTAGCTCCACCTAAATCGCCCATTTGCTTTTGGTTTCATCCATTACGACTCGTAAGTATGTAGTGGGTGTTTATAGTTCAACCCACTCTCATCCGTTTGGATAAATAATAAAGCCCAAATAAGCTCAATGCTTATAAACATTACACATATGAAACGAGGGTTATGCATATAGGCTGAATTTTCCGGCTCTGCTTATAACACAATACAACTAATGACTACTAATTAACCTAAGGATAAATTTTTAAAAATGATAACCGTTATGTGGTTAAACCAAGAAAAAAATTTATCACCAAGTTCAAGAAATAGGAAAGAAAAAAAATAGCTGATATTCAAGGGGCATACTATTTGATGCCGAAAGCCATAATAAAGTACATAAAGTAACACAAAAGACATTTACCACATGTCAACCGTCCGGATAGTTATACCCCAAAAATCTCCAGCATACTAATAAAAAACGCTGTAAAGGTGTGCACAGTATCAAGCTCAAAAGTCAAAACTTCTTGTGAGAGATTTGTGAGCTGTGAAGATTAAGAGATCATGTTGCTTCCTGCCCGTCAGCTTGAGGATGTGGTCACCTGATGATGCAACAGTTAGAAAGCAGAGATACACCAGCTACCAATCATGAAAACATTTTACTACGTACTAAATAAGGAATATCTTTCCTTTTAAGATTTCTATTGCATTTTGCTGATTTAGTCACCTTATCGGTTACTTCAAGGTTCATCCAAGTAAGAAAATTGACCTTGAACAACTACAGAAGTTCCACAAAGGTTCATTGTAGTAAAATGAGTTACGATAAAATTGAAAAATGAAATGATAACTCAAATTTGTCTTGAGATAGTTTACACGGTGCTAGCTATCTAGTAGCTAACAAAGTACTAATAATAAGTGCCAATCTGTTGCACAATCTTGTGGAGATACCATATAGACTGGTACTTCTGATTAAGGTAAAGGAATACTTACATTCGCTGGAGGCTGTTCAGCAGCATGAACATCCGACAGACTTTAAATGTTATTGGAGTGAGTGCTCTCAGAATGCCTTATATACCCGAGCTCACTTTCAATCTTTGCCCACTGGCTATCATTAATTCGGGTAAGGAATAGGTTCTTCACCTCTTCATACTGAGAAGAAAACTGTGCCTCCATGGCTACCCTCAAACTCTCGGGTATCAACTCCATGACTGAATTGATTTCATTCCTCATTAAGCGGATTACTTCATAGTCTGGATTCCCACTCTCAACCTGGACCTTCAATTCTGAAATTTTGCACTTAATGATATATAATATCAGTTTTTCATGCTGCAACTTTGCTGCCTCCAACATTGCCTTCTGCTCTGTGATAACTTCATCTTGCATTTGTATTTTTTCCTTCAAAAGCTTCTTTTCATCCGACTCCAACTTGGCCACTTTGTTAGCCATTGTGTCATCAGGTACCTGCTGCCTTGTTCTCTTTTGTGGAACCTTGAATTCAGGCAAACTTGTTACTCAAAAGAACTTATCCGTGATGAAAGGGGTTTCTTGCTAAATCAGAATGCACCAACTACAATTAACGTATATGATTTTTCACGGATCATGCAAACATGTATAGTAAAGAAATAAATGCTACTCATTAACTTCATAAGAAAGTGATATGGCTCAGATTATACAGTGGTGTAAAAAATTTAAAAAATATACATAAAAAGATAGTAAAAGGTGCATGCTTATATGTATGTAGTAATAATAATCAACAGCTGGAACTAAAGCCCACAATTAGAAGAGCCAAATTTAGAAAAGGTTTATGCTTATAAGTCTGAAAAGATGGAGCGTATACTTATTTACATTGTATGCTCTGATATGGCTCAGATTCATACAGCGATGTAAATACCTGAGGTAAATCCATGATGAAAGTGACATTTGGAGAGTTCTCAAGTAAAAAGTTCCTGACTTGAACGGGTATTGTTGGTACAGGGTCTGTATGCTTCAGTCGCGCTGTATCTATCTTCAAACCCATCAACTTATCGAATGGACAAGGTTCACGAGAGAGTTGATCCAGGCATAATGAGAGAGTCTTGGCACAAAATACACACAGGTAAGAAAGCAGAAGGAATCAATACTATCTCATGCATACACAAAAGAACAAGATGCATAAAGATACATGCAAACATTGTTCGCGAGTAATTGGTTATAATTAAGACACACGAAAGTGGGAGCCTTACTGTCTAGTTTATAGATGTATACTGGTTTTGAAAAATTAGTATTGAAATTTTTATGTGGTAAGAGTTTCGTGTTGGAATTAGATGCAAATATTTTGTTTACCTTCAGGCAATTATATAAATGATTCTATAAACAGAGGTTAGATATATTATGTTTTTACGTTCAGGTTGATTCAAAAATTCAGTTGGGCTTCTGTGGGAGAGCAACTTAAGGACTCATATCAATCTACTGTTTTTGTTTGTTTTTATCACAAAATCACAGTGCAATCCACAACCAAACAATAACCCATATAAAACCAGGTCACTACACCATGCGTAACTAGATCATAAATTCTATCAGGAGCTTAAGAATTTGATTTTGCTTCTAGGAGAAAATTTTTAAAGCTAAGTAAATTATATATGCATTGCTAGGTCATCATATTGGTTGACTAGACATTATTAGTTGAAAAAAACTAAAGTTAAGAAATTACTAAAACAGGACAATAGACAAGCACTTGGTTTCCATATATACTAAAAGTGATACTACTGATACGCTACAATTATAATAAAAGAAATACTGTGACAAGTGGTCAGTTGACCTTTTGGTCACAACCAAACAATAACCTACATTCAAATATAAAACATGTCCAGCTATTATTTCCTGTGTTTTTTTTTTTTTGGGTAACTGTGGTTTCTGACCTTTTGGCCGACTAAGATATTTATCTAGACCTTATATCGAACAGTTTATCAGTTTATCTGCAAAGTACAGATTAGTCTAAAATGACAGCCGCAAACTTAAAATAATAGCCTCTCGACACGATGTTCATTTAGACATTTTATCAAACGGCTGATATGCAATGTAGTCGAGAACATATCCACATATACATCAATAAGATTTTAAATAAGCTTTAAAAAAAACCCGACAGGTAATGACGGACTTACCTGATTCTATAGAATGATGTTCGCCTGATTAACGAGCCATAGATCGCGACATATATATCTTGTTACTGAGGCACAATATGAAAAACTGATTCAACCGGTTATTTTAATTTGGGGGAAATGAGAGTCCCCAAATTTAAATTTAAGTATCAATGTATATTTACAATTATAGTCATCATGTTTTGAGTGTTGTTATTTACATCCGTTCTTTCTTCAACTATCATGGATTATGAAATACTATGTCACTACTCCTTTTTATTTTTTACTCAGCATTTTCTTTAGAGTTAACTACATTTTTGGTCCTTGTTGTACCTGGATTTCACTTTTGGTTCATTTGTTCAAAAAATTGCGATTTTAGTCCAAAATGCATAGTTTGATTCCACTTTTGGTCCATTTTTCTAACGAAGTTAGTTCAGTTAGTTAAGTCGAATTGTAAAGTGGCAACATTAGTCCCTTAACCTAACGATTAGTTAACAACGTTAGTCATTTATACCAAAGATCGTTTGCAACGTTAGTCCTTTCCATTAGTTAGTCCTTTAAAAAAATTCTAATAAATGTTTTTTTTGTCGAAATTTTTTAAGAAAAAATCTCAAATTTTTTTCAAGAAAAAAATTTCTTAAAAATTCTAAAAAAGTTTTTGACAAAAACTTTTTCCTAAAAATTAGAAAAAATTTTCTAAATTTTTTTTTTCTAAAATAAAATTCTAAAAAAAATCGAAAATATTCTAAAAAACTTTTTCCGAAAAAATAATTTGAGATTTTTTTAGAAAAAAAAAATTTTTTCCTAGAAATGGACTAAAACTATATCAAAAAAATTTAGACATATTTTTAGAAATTTTGTACTAACCCATATCAAAATGGACTAAAACCATATCAATTTTTTTTAATCAAAATGATAGTTTGGTTTCACTTTTCTAAAAAATTTTGTACTAGTTTCACTTTTCTAAAAAGTTTCTAAAAAATAGACTAAAACCATATCAAAATGATAGTTTTAGTACATTTTTTTTTAGAAATTTTTTAGTCCATATCAAAAAATCGCAAAATGTCAATGCTAAAAAAATTTCTAAAAAATGGCAATGCTAAAAGAATTTCTAAATTTTTTTTTTTAAATTCTAATAAAAAAAACGTGTGTAAAAGTGTGTGTGATCTTTGGTATATTTTTTTAAAACGTATATACATTTTACACATTTTTTTTGCAATGTATATACGTTTTTCAATGTATATACATTTTAAAAATTTTAGATTTTTTAGAAATTTTTAGAATTTTTTCGGAAAAAAAAAGTTTTTTTTTAGAATATATTTCAAATTTTTTCGAATTTTATTTTAGAAAAAAAATTAGAAATTTTTTCTAAATTTTTTTCCGAATTATTTTTTAGAATTTTTAAGAAAATTTTTAGTAGAAAAAAATTAAAAAAATTTTGAAATTTTTATTTTAAAAAATTTAGACAAAAAAACATTGTTTTCGAATTTTTTTTTAGAATTTTTTTTTTAAGGACTAACTAACTGAAAGGACTAACGTTGCAAATGTTGCAAAAGATCTTTGGTATAAAGGACTAACGTTGCAAACGACCGTTAGGTTAAAGTACTAATGTTGCCACTTTAATTTCCAATTAACTAACTGAACTAACTTCGTTAGAAAAATGGACCAAAAGTGGAACCAAACTATGCATTTTAGACTAAAATCGCAACTTTTTGAACAAATGGACCAAAAGTGAAATCCAGGTACAACCACAAGGACCAAAAATGTAGTTAACTCTTTTCTTTATATATCAATGTAAATGAAGAAATTACAGAAAATAGTGAGTATGGATCAAATGAGAAATATAATTAAGATGAGAAGGATAACAACCACAAATTTAAGATGCATTTACAAAATAGATGCATCTCCCTTATTTAAAATATTTGGCTAGTATTTCTTCTCACTCTTCTCATTTCAATAACTCTTCTCACTAGATTTATTCCAGGGGAAAGACGGTGGGGACAGAGAAATCCTATGTCCCCTTACTTGTTGACAATGGTCTTGGAATCATTCACTCTTTTGTGGGAAATAAATATCAAAAACTCTAATATTTTTCAGTATCATTTTGGCTACAAAAAAATAACCGACTATAGGTTTTAGAACAAACTTATTCATGGGTAAAACGAGCAAACATATAACACAAATAACATAAGAGAGAGAGGAGAAAAAAAAAACAAAAAAACAAAAAAAACAAAAAACAAAAAACTTTATATTTGTAAGTAGAGTTTATTTCATGAGTGAATAATGATAATTGATTATAGCATAAATAATAATACAAATGCTAAACTACTATAAGGGGGGAGGGAGTGGTACCCTAGTACCCGAATTGTCACATCACATTTATCCAATAAAAACCCTCCAACTCAAAACTACCCAATTCTACCCTAACACTACCCTAAGTAGAGGGTGGTACTCTAAGACCGATTTTTTTAATTTTTTTTTTAATTTTAATACATAAAATCACATACAATATTAAAATAAAACATACCATTTCATTAAAAATAAAAACATTACATAATACTTTAAAAAAAAAAGAAACATTACATAATACTTAAAAAAGAAACATAACATAATACTTAAAAAAAACTAGATTAAACAAAAAAAAAAAAACTAATCATCGAGATGCGGCAAGTATTGACGTCTTCACGTGCTCGTGAGATCATATCAAAGACGGTCATGGAGAACTTCGTCTAGTAACTCCGCTACCACACCGTTGTCGTTACATCGGCCGGACCGGCTCATCCATTATATGAACCGTGAGATTGCCTCTCCTTCGCGTTTATAAACATATTGTGCAAAATAACACACGCATGAACCCGATTGGCAATCTTCGCTTTGGTCATAGCTCGGAGAGGTCGATCGAGAATTTTCCATTTTTCTTTGAGAGCACCAAAAGCTCGCTCGACATCCTTTCTCGCCTCTTGTAACTTCTTAAATTTTTTTCCTTTGGGTCGGTTGGATACGGGTATGCTTTAACAAATGTGGACCACTTAGGATAGATTCCATCCGTCAAATAGTAGCGCGTTTGTAAAAGCGTCCATTCACGTGGAATGAACTGTTCATCGTTCCATTTCGATCTGTAAGATACAAGTCGACGTTGATATCGTTGTTTGACCGGGGGACCAAAAAGCATGTCAAATCCACATATCTTGTGACGCGTGACTTCAAGCATAATAGTGGAACACCATAGTCACCTCTCGTATATTGCCTCTCAAATGTCTAGGACAATTTTTCATTTGACGTGTGTGATCGATGCTACCAAGCATCCCAGGGATGTAATGCTTCGCTTCATGGGCTCGGAAAATGCGTGCAGGTCGTGTCTTGTCGACCGTACAACTCAATGATGGCCTCACAAAATAATCAAGACTTTCACGTGACGTTCTTGCAAACATGCATAAATATTCATCATACTCATCGAGGATTGCTGGGTGCGAAGTTGCCTAACGGCCGATGTGATTTTTGTTTGGCCGTGAAACTTTTTTGTTTCAGCGTCATAGCCTTCTTGAAAATATGGGTATCTCGCTCAATGTCGCCCACTATTTTCAAAAACATGCTTTTCTCCATTCGAATTTTTTTTAAAGTAATCTTCGTTGTACTTTGGTGCTTCAACGAACCAATCATTCACTAGAGTTTGAAGACCTATTTCTTGATGACGATTTATGCTACTACGGCTAGAGCTTGCCGTGTCTTCAAGAAACTGAGCCGCTTGAAGCATAAGTTGCATCGAGCTACCCGTGGATAGATCGTCGGACGAAGACGGAATAACGTATTCGAATTCGGAAGAATCGGAAGACATTTTGATGATAAAAAGGTTGGGATTTTATGAGAAATTGAAAGATGGGTTGAGATGATTTTGTGAAAAATGGGTTGTGATTTTAAAATGTGAATGTGGGGTTTTTTAAAAGGTGGGGGTAATTTTTTTATTTTTTTTTTATTGTTGCTAGCCGTTCCCCAACGGTCTTAATATTCAAAATATTCTCCCTTCACCGATCGGGCTTGGAAGCCGAAGTCATACCCGATTTTCACTACCCGAGCCTCACAGGGCGGTGTTGCCGATCGGGTACCTCAACCCGATTCACTACCCGAGCCCCACCCCCTCCCCCCTAAGGGCTTGATCTAATACATTCAATACAATACACAAACTAAATAGTCCATTAACAATATTAAATTGCATCAGTTCTAATATCCAAAATACATGAATAAAAGTATGACAACTCTAAATCAATGTAACAAACTCACTTGATGAGTTGATTCCGTAGAATGACATTCGCCTGATTTAACGAGCCGTAGATCACGACATATATATATATACTTACAGAGGCACAAAGAAATGATTCATCTGGATTACAGTTATTTTAATTTTGTATGATAGAAGTTGTATGGTACTATTTCAATATTTCTTTTGTAGTATGCATTTTGGTCACATATCCATATTATCCAATTGTTTTGAAGCTGATGCATTACTTGGGCATACTAGTATCTGGTTATCATGAAAATATATATAGCAATAATTATTTCATGTTTTGATCAAATGAAAATATAACTTATTGGATGCACAGAAGTCAAACTCAGTGACAACAAGTTTCTCATCACAAATCCATGATGTTTACATTTAATCTCAACACAGTGACAATAATTGACGTTCACCAAATCGATTATTACATCATACAGTGACGAAAATGAGAAAGAAATGACAACTACTGAACTTATAGGCATAGATTTATGATGGCTATGCCTCAGATCCTCGCATATAAGAGAAAGAGCAAAAAAAGCTATTAGTAAAAAACTTGGCATAACGAAGGTATGAACAAGAACATGACGAAATTAGATTAGAACCATACAGTTATGTAATATACCTACCTGAGGTAAGTTCAAGATTAAACTGGCACTTGGAGAATTTTCAAGAAAGTACTTTCTGATTTGAGCATATAGTGATCCTGTGCGGTCCTTTTGCTCGACATGTCTTGTATTTATCTTCAAGCACCTCAAGTCATGCAAAGGACAAGGTTCGTGGGAGTGTTGATCCAGGGATGATAAGAGTCTCTTGGTACATAAAACACAAACATAATACACATAAGTATGAAAGCGGTAACCACAATTATTGTCTCAAGCGTATGCAAAAAAATAAAATGCACGTGAATACATACAAACAGTTTTCTTGAGTTATAGGTTCAAAAGCTAACTAGTTGTGCGTGTGTGTGAGAATTCACTGGCTTAATCCTTATATTTGATGATTTGCGTGTGATGATTTGTGGCTTAATCCTTATATTTGATGTTTACGTTAACCAGTATGTTGCCTAGAGAAAGATGGGCTTTATATTCTAACTAAGACGTTATTGTGATCCTTGATCCGCAACAAATGTGTATAATAGGGTCAGCACATGTAGACACAAGTACTTTACTATAACCATTGTGAGACATAAGACACTTGCACGTTGTGGGTTCCGATACAGAACCAGACAACACACTAACCTGCATAAGTTCCTAGTTCTTAAGTCATTCAGAATTTGATTATAAAGTTACAGAGGAGCCAATAAATTTGCTTTTCCTGTATATTTTGAAGCACAAAGAACAACAAAATAGTTCTCAGAGAGGGTCAAAGCAAAGAAATATACATTAGCAATGTTGAGTGATCATCATAAACACAACCAGGTTTACTGTCGATGCACATTAAATATTACATCTAAACCAAACAGGACAATCGACATGCATCTTTTTTTATTCCCAACATTAAATTGATTGTTTCTTACTATTTCCATGCATGCTGCTACATAGTAATCAAAAAACACCTGCTGGTACATCCAAAGAACAAGGTTGGATGGTCAGCCTTTCTTAAGAGGTGTTAACGGATATTCTTCTACAAATAATCTCCTATTATCATGAATGTTTTAATTATTAGTGCAGAAGGTGAGAACTACTTCTACTGATTTGACCACCAAACACATCTAAGTCTAAAATTACTCATTTCCCTTGTTGGGATGTACAGAAAGAAAAATGCATTCCTAAGTTTATTATAACAGACAAAATTATACGGAGTACTAAGAACATATTTATTGGCATCACAATAAAGCTAGTTTGAGAATTGAGACTAGGTAGTTGTACTTTTAGATAACAATAGCAGGCCAAACAAAATAGCAGTAGTTTGACTGAAATTGGTAAATCTTTACCTCAATGACATCCACATCAAGAGTCAAAAACTTGACACTTCGGAGTTGCTGGAGCAAATCAAGGAGCACGGGAACATATTCCTTTGTTTGATAAGCTGACGACAAGGTGATATAAACTTTCTCAAGGGAAACGAAGCCATCATTAGAAAAATTGAAACATGAAGTAGGGTATACAGACAACTTCAGATTCTCAAGTCGGGGAGCAACCACATTGATAACCTTTGCATAACTGGCGGCTGTGATTGTGAGGTTAGAAAGTTGTGGAGCACAAATATTGAAAACTTCCAGGCTTTGACTGAAATACCCATCCAAAGTGATGTCCTTTAAGTTCACACACTTAGAAAAAAGATCGAGGTTCTTATCACTACCATAACCCACACGGATATTCCTCAATATCAAAGTTTCTAGAGCCGGAAAATCCCAAGCTGACTCTGGCAAGCGGGGGAACAACCAGAATATAAGTTATTACTGTACACAAGGGTGAGATGTTTGAGAGTGAGAACTAAAAATAAATTGAGGGAACTCATGAGATTTCTCAGATAACCAAACTACTTTCAAGTTTTGGACATTATGAGAGTAAGCATATCTAAGAATATTTTCAAAAGCATGTATAGCCACCCGTGTGAATATGAGAGCAACTGTAGAAACTTGTGCATGATTGTGGCGGTGTGATAGAACCTGCCTCACAAATTTGGCAAACTTTGCCCACATACGGAACCCGCGACTAGTTAAGTTGAGATGGGGCATTGAAGTCCAAGTATTCCTCCATCTCCGAGACAATTTACTAGTCCTCATAGAATCTTTGATGTCAAGGAAAGACATAATATGATGAATAATTTCATCCGGCAAGCTGCTTAGTCGATCTTCTTTTGCTTTATATATTGCTCTATGACATGCCCGATCCATTAGCCCTCCTCTTACTCCCAATCCAAAAATCTTGCTTTAGTGAAAGTATTATATGCTCGAGTATCTTTGTTGTTTAACCTTTAATCCCGTTTAGCATCAGAGTCCCTAAAAGGTTTGACATATATCAGAAATTGTCTAATAAGGATAAATGAACAATATACCCGTTGTTGTACAAAGTAGCATGATTGAATAGAGTAAACAAAAAGGAATCTAACAAACAAAAAAGGGGTGTTCGGATATGCTTATTTAAGAGCTTAATAGCTTATTGATGGTGTTTAGTTAAGAATCACAATGGCCTAGTCGTAAGTCACATAACCTCCTTACATGGTCAAGGACGAAGCCAGGCAGGGTCTCGTGGGTGCCCGAGACACCTATGCATTTTTCGATGTACTATTAATTTTAAGAAGAAAACATCGATTTTTCCCAGATGCATCTTAAATGACCCGGTTCATCGAAATGTGTTTTTAGTTTTATTTAGTTAGCATCTTAAACTCTATTATATTACGGTCAAAAAGATTTTATGCACTCGGTCATATTTCTTTCTGTTCCGTCTCTGTACATGGTACACACCGGGGTAGCCAAGGAAAGGCAGAAAATAATCATGGGATACATAGGTTAGCCACGTAAATCTGAGTTAAAAACTCCCCCTCCTCGGGTAACCTAAACAGGATATGGTGTTTGGATAAGCCAAACGGATCTTTTCATAAAATATTTTTATAAAAAGACATGTGGATTTATAACATTTGCTAAAAATAATTTGTGCCTCTTCTAAAGGTTTTAAAGTGGTACTTATTATTATGAACAAAAAACGATACAACACTTATAAACAAAATGAATTGTAAAATAATTCAAATCCTAATACATGCAGATGGTTATTAACTTATTATGAACAAGATTGCATAAATTTAATAAATAGTGTACAAATTATGCAATAAAGCTATATAAAGATAGGGTTCAAATTAGATCTAGGAAGAAGGTGCGTACCGAATGAATACAAGTGCAATGTTGGATCGATGGAGTAGAAAGAACCACTTTTTTAGTGAATGAATAATAGGAGTGCAATGTTGATGTGAGTTGAAATACATCTAGAAAAAAGCATTTTATTTTAAGTGATTGTTGGAAGAAATTATTCGAAATGGCAAATTAGGCGGTATAGTTTCCCGGGTCTTGAAAATTTGGGCATTTGAAATTTGGGTTTTCAAAACTTTTTACAATCTCTCCGGTCTACACTCATACATAACGCCTCCTTGTTTTTATTTGGTTTATTTCCTTTTTTTTCTTCAATGGTTAACTTTATTTCAATTTTTATATGACGAACATATTGTCACTGTGCTTAAGTTTAAAAAAGCTGGAGTCGGCAAAACACAGGCCACGGTCTAAATGGACTCGGACCTGAATAGGCACGGGCTTAAACGGACAGGACCTAAAAAGGTCATGTTATCTGAATCGCTTTAGAAAAGATCTAAAATGACGAAATAAATCTCTCAAACATAACACATTATTTATATTTAAAAATTAAATATATTATATATATAAGCTTTTCTTTAAAAACAATTGTAATGTTTTTCAATTGAGATAAAATATGTGCGCATTAATACACATTTAACTCTTAAATGGGTCATACATGGCTATTTCAAACAAAGAAAAAGACTAAGGGGTCGTTTGGTTTGTTGCTAAGAATCACAATGGGTATCGGATTTGGTATGAGATAGAATGACAATAGATATGAAAAAGTGTATCATTACGATTGTTTATGTTTGGATAATAAAATATGGTATGAGAAAGTATATAGATATTTGAATTTGTAGTGGAAAAAAGAGGGACTCACGGAATGGATTTCATAGGTATCAAGGGCCCGTTTGGTTTATGGGTATTGGTGGGTATGGATTGAAAGAAACATGAAATAACTTGTTTGGTATCATTTTGATTCATTGGGCTCACCATTTTGAATGATAGATTCAATCATACCTATACTAGTGCCTTTGTTGGTGGTAATGTACCGCAGCAGTAAGATAATCAAGAGTAACTGTAATACCACTAGGTGGTTACCGGACATCACTGAATCGTAATCACTTTCCAAAGTAAACTATTCGACCCTAATGCCCGGGTATCACGAATATCTATTTGGGATAAGACCAAATGTATGTTATTGATTTAGGCACAAATCAATAACACTTTGTTTTCAAGTGTTTATGCTTTCGCTTGTTTCTCCCGGTATTAGTATGTTTCTCGATATTCATGCCGATGAAAACCATCTCTATTTATAGTAGAATACTCACCCTAGTTAATGGACATTATGGATGATTAACGCCAATTAATCACTCATAATAAGCCTCAATTATCATAGGAATAGTGGTTACATGACCAACTAAACGTGGTCATAAAGCGCCATAACAACCAATTGAATGAGTCAAAGTCATTACAAATTAATCACCGCAACACTACCAAAGAAAACCATTACACTAGCAAAGCAGGAACCATTACACTAGCGGCGGGAACCATAACAAGAACACTACCAAGAACCATCGCCATTACACTAGTCAGTAGTAACCAATACACTAGCAAGACAAACCACCACCGAGTCGAGTCGGGGTGTTCAGGACCTCATGGGTGTACACTCTGCACTCTCCTAACCCAAAACCCGGTGTGAACTAATCCCACAAGTGCACTAAATTTACCAACAATCCTCCCCAAATTTAGTTCACTTCCTTTTCAAGAAAAACAAACATCTAACAAAACATGTGCATAAATGAAAATATCTTAGTACATTACACGTTCAAATATTCGAGAGTCAGGGTGTTCTAAGAATTGAACCCTTCAACCCATTTGAATACCTAAAGATAAAATACACACAAGTTTTCAAACACTTAAAATCTCCTGACACTATACAAGTCATGTGTCCATATCCAAATTCATAAATGTTGTAAGAGCCAAAAGTCCATAGCTCCCTGAAGCGGCAAAACTTCAACATTTACATAGGTGGTTCCTCTTTATTCATGCTCCTGCCAGCACTTTTTCAAAGAAAATTAACCATTAAGAAGTAAAGACTTCATCCTCCTTTCAAAGAGTTCCGAGCACAACCTTGGGATGTAAATAAAACATGTGCTCCAGCCCATCGAATGTTCAACGTTACATTGAACTCGGCTCCCAAGTTTCCTTAGGAGGAGTTGGGTGTCCTAGCATTCAATGACTAAGTTGGACTTAAACCCATCCCTTTAGCGACTTTATAACCAAGTCTCTAGCCAATCCTTCGTCAAGTGATCGCCTATATTTTGTTGATCTAACAAACTCTATAGATACCACCTCATTCATGATAAGCTCACGAATCATGCTATGTCCGACACCTAAGTGTCTAGACTTCCCATTGTACATCCGGCTATAAGCCTTGCCAATGTAGTTGCACTATCACAACGGATAGAAATAGGTGCTATAGGTTTAGGCCACAATGGAATCTCGAAGCAAGCTTTTCAACCATTCGACTTCTTTACCGCCAGCTTGCTAAGCCCACAAATTCAGATTCCATTGTATAACCGGTGATGCAAGTTTGCTTCTTGGATGCCCAAGAAATTGCACCTCCACCCAAGAGGAATACCCGACCACCGGTAGACTAATTGTCTTCGTGTTACCGATCCAACTTGCATCGGTGTATCCTTCCAACATTGAAGGATAACCAAGATATGAGACTATAATCCATAGTTCTCTTCAAATACTTCAAGCCCTCTGAATCGCTTGCCGTTGATGAGCACTAGGATTACTAGTATACCGCCGAATTTTCCTACTACAAAACCAATATCGTGTCTTGTACAAGTCATGGCATACATCGTGCACCAATTACCCTAGAATACTCAAGTTGAGATACGCCTTGCCATTATTAGGCATTAGCTTCTCACAAGTATCTATAGGTGTACTCATCGAGTACAATCAAAGTAATTGAATTTCCTCAACACCTTCTCAATATAATGAGACCGAGAGATAGAAATTCTTTTACTTTCATGTTTAATCCTTATACCAATGATAACATCGCCTCCCCATGTCCTTCATGGAGAACCTTGATGACAAAAATTCATTTGTCGTCAACTCGATTTTGGTCAATGCCAAAGATCAACATGTCATCAACATATAGACAAATGATGACTCCTTTACCGTATTCATCAAATTTGCTATATACACATTTGTCGACTTGGTTAAGAACATAACCACTAGACAAAACCATTTCATCAAATTTTTGATGCCATTGCTTAGGTGCCCGCTTTAGTCCATAAAGAGACTTAATCGCCATTACACACTTGTTTTCATTGCCGTGCATGATGAAGCCCCGAGGTTGGTTCATATAAACCTCCTCATCTCAGAAGATATTGGATTTCACATACACATCAAACCATAACACAAAGTGGGCGTATAAGTGGAATTCTAGAGAGAAAGTTAGAGGTTTAGGGAACTTAGTGAGAGAAAGTGAAAGATATTATTATGAGTTCCAACTCTCACCTTGAGAGGTAGAGAGTATTTATAGTCTTACATGAAAACGCCACACAACGGGTCGTGGATCGCATACAGTGGGTAAAGACCCGTCTGTCCTCCACGGTGTTACTTAACTAAATACTACTTAACTTAAAAGAACTACGACTCACGAGCTTAACGATTACATATACTTGAGGTGACCGACTCTTTAATACCGGAATTTCTAATTCTAACAATCTCCCTAAGGAGGTCACCTCAATCATGTACCAAAATTACATAGAATACAAATAGATATTACATTAAAAATTGTTCTTGCATTCTTGATGTAGTCCTTTGCTCCTAAGCTCGTAGTCATTGATTCTTCACATTGCATGTTTGGTTACCCAAGTGGAGGTCTTTACCGATCCACGTGATAATAATTTTGAGCCACCAGATCATCACGATCATAAATCTCGAGACATCCTTTGTGGTGTTGGTATTATGTGATGGTGTGACAAGAGGACCGACATGCTCACATTCGGATCATGATATCTTCTCATCGTAGTAGCGGAAGCTTTAGTTGATTCATGATATTGGCGCAGCAGAAAGCGTAGCATGGAGTGAAAATATCGAGTCATTGATGCACTAATCATGATTTCTTTTGAGATGAATGTGATAAGTGAGCATGCGGCTATGGATTGACCGCTTCATTCTCGATCACCGCAAACGTCGGGTGTACCGCATACAACAGCTTAGCAATAAATCGCACGAAAGTGTCTTTGATCACTTTCGTTGAATTGAGGTACACGCCCACGGTTCCCGCTGATCAATACATGTACCGCCTGTGATCGTATAATTCAAGAATTTCCTTGACAGGTTTCGCAATGCTCTAGTCGTTCTCAAACCGAACATCTCAAAGAAGACAACACGGAGTGAGTGAACCAAATAATTTTAAGTCCACCGATTGATGAAAAGAGATTTGAAAACAATCGTGTATTGCTCAATAGAAATTGTTTTGCAATACAACGAAGGTTTTATTGAAAATCAATTATCAATCATAAAACACCTTTAGTTTGAAAAAATGAGTACACGGTCGATGTGCTAAAGAAAAGAGTTGTTAAGCACAAAGACCGGTTTTTCAAAGGTATCCGTCAATCCATAACTCGAACCGTGATTGATTCAAGAGATTGAATCGCCCCATTGTTTCGTTCGCTTGTCACATGGTTGATCTATATAATAGATCTCACATGCCACCTACCGTGAGCTTGTTTGATGTTGGCTCCGAAGGCTTTCCATCTTCATTGTGAATATGTAAACACATCACTCGATGTTCGCAATACCACAAGGATAATGCGTGGACTCAAGATATAATCTCTTTCCACATTGTGTGAAACAGAGAGTCTTCATTGAAAGTGTCCTAATGAGATTTATTGATGATCTCGTGGCTCTAGACTCAATTTTGTGCATATTTGGATCCTGTGTTGGAGACTAGGGAGAGGGTCTCCTTCTTCAATATCAACAATCTCTAAGAGAAAGTCGATAGATAATGTCGGTTCCCGTGAGAATGAAACAAGTCCTTTTAAGAGGAACTTGAGTGGTTTGGAAAGTTGAAGTGCAAGCAAGGCCACCGGGTCCATGACGCCTTGTCTTCAATACCGATGTTACCATCGAGAGCATATGAATTGAACCCGTTTCGCCCTAAGGTTGAGTAACTTGAGGGCTATTTGTTTTCACCCTTTCCTCATTCAATTCTATTTAATTCTTCAACCCTTCAAGGCTTACGAGACTTCATAGCTAGAACCTTGTTGGGTTTATTCCAAGATTAGCTCGCCTTAGTCCGCACTCTTCCCATATCTCTTTTTTTTCTCCTTTATCATCATACCTAAGGACTTCTACACTAACTAGTGGATTGTCCCTGGTAGATCCCTCCGGTTACGGCGGATCATGGGAACCAATACCTAACCTTATCATCCTTATATCACCGTACATAAAGTAAAGTTGGTCGGTCTATTTGGTATTGTTCATCTTCCATATGGAACCAATTGAAAACCATTTGAAAAATCAATCCGATACTTGTGATATATTATCAAAACATTTTGCATCCGAATTGTTTTTGATATTTTTAGAACAAGTGCTCCCCTCAACATGTGCATCAAATGTTTGAAATCGCTTTTGCACACGGAGGCAAGAGGAAGAATTTACTTTTTGATTACCTTTTTCTAAAAGATATCAACATCACTTCCTCGATCAAGTCAAGAAGATAAAGCATTTCCGTGAAGGATGAGGTTTTCATAAGTTTGCTCCCCTCAATATGTGCCTCGAGATTTGAAAAGAGTTTTGCACATACTAGAGGAACCCGCACATTGAGATAAGTTGATCACGCTTCAAATCATAGGTTTTAAGATAGATGCTCCCCTCAACATGTGCATGGAAAATTTGAAATCGTTTGTCACATGTGTGAAGGATAGCATGTACATCCTTATGAAACCATTTACCAATTATCGCTTTAAATCCAGCTTTAAATCACACATTATCCCCGATCACAATTATCAAATCATTTGAGATTTGTGATCTCTTATTGATTTAAATTGATTTAGAAAGCTTTTAAGGGAATTGTGACTTGATTATGAAAGCGTTTTAATCGATACGGATCGGATTTAAGACTTTAAACTCCATTGATAAAACATGCATGAATATATTTTGAAAACAATTGAATGCCAAATAACTTTTAATTTAATTAAAATCATTCTCCCTCAATCAATGACATAGGTTGTTGATTGAGAGATAGAGATTTTGACAAATAAGTCCCGATGATTATCAAAATAGAGACCGAGTTATTTTTTTTAAAGCATTTAGTTTTCAAGCAGATAAATGTTTATAGAATCGAGCATGGAATTTGAAAACATGATAAAACATGGCTCGTTCTTTCTTTTAAAACCGGTTATTGCTCGAAATGACAATAAACCATTGTTTCTCTTTCTCCCATAAATTTTTTTGATTTTGTTTTTATTTTTTCTAATTTTTTTTTTATTTTTATTTATTTTTTTTTTAAATAATAAAATTCGAACAATATCTAAAGTCCCGTGTCATTCTTTGAATGACAACAACAAGACCGAGATATAATCGAATCGAGAGAAACATGACAAAATGACAATATTTTTGAAGATTTTTCTAATTTTTCAAATTTTTATGGATTTTGAAAGTTTTATATTTTTCTATTTGATTTTGAAGGTTTTATAATTTTGTATTTTGTTTTTCGAATAGATATATACAAGAGATGATGAAGATAGACCTTTACTCCTCGCCTTCCTCCCAAGACGTTTGAGTGTTTCGGTTGAAGGCTTTTAAGCCAAGACGTGAAGAATAAACTCAAAACGTTCTCTTGGAAGAGCTTTGGTGAAGATGTCTCGCTAACCGATATTCGCACCTCACAAAATAGAGTTCCACCACACCTTTTCCACTTGTTCCCGATGAAATGATGTCGAATGTCGATATGCTTTGCTCTTGAGTGTTGAACGTTGTTGCATGAGAGAGCAATAGCACTTTTATTATCACAAGACAAAGGATTTTGTTGAATTCAAAGCCATAGTCGATAATCGAGATCTCATCCATAAGATTTGAGCACAACAGATGACATGGCTATGTATTCACCTCCGTAGAGGAAATAGAAGTACTCATTTGCTTTTTTGAAGACCACTCACAAGCTTATCACCCAAAACCGAGCACCTCCGGACGTATTGACGTGTATCTTGACAACTCGCATGATCAAGATCCGCATAGGCCGTTAGTGACATACCGGTGTCCTTGGTACCAAAGACCCATATTGATGGTTCCTTGAGATACCGAAGACCCGCTTAATCGCTTCAAGGTGCTTTTTAGTAGGCTTAGCCGGTATCTAGCACACATGCACACAATGAACAAGATGTCTGGTCTACTAGCAGTGAGGTACATCGTGATCCAATCATACTACGATATTTCGTTTGGTCAATCATGATCCCCGAGTGGTCCTCATCTAGTTTGGTTCGATCAATCATGGGGGTGTCAACAGGTCACTTGAATCAAATCCAAATTTCTTTAAGATCTCATTGCATATTTAGATTGATTTATGAAAATGCCTCCTAACTTTGTGAAATTTGTAATCCCAAGAAAATGACATTTGTCCCATCATTGACATTTGAAATTTTGAACTCATTTCATTAGAAAACGATCACATTCCATTGGGTCCGCCGAGGCAAAATAATATCATCAACATAAATTTGAACATGAATTAAATGTTTGCTCGACTTCCAGTGAACAAGTAGGATCAATCGCCCTTTGCTAAATCCGTAGATAGAAGAAACTTTGACAAAGGTATCATACCATGCCCTTGGAGCTTGCTTTAAACCGTAAAGAGCCTTCTTCAAACGATAAACGTGAGTAGGATGCTCTTGATTCACAAATCCTTCGTGTTGGCTTACGAGACGACTTCTTTAAGATCTCCGCTCGTAAATGCCGCCTTTACATCCATCCGATAGACTACCATGTTCTTACTAGCAAGATTAGCGAAAAGATTCGATTGCCTCGATTCGAGCAACCGAGCAAAAGATTCTTCAAAGTCAATACCCTCCTCTTGACGGCATCCTTTAGCAACTAATCGAGCCTTGTTCTTCAACACATCACCATGCTCATCAAGTTTCACTTTGAAGATCCATTTAAGAGCAATAATCATAGCACGCCTGGAGCGTGTACTAACTCCCATACATCAAGTCGATCAAACTCATGAATTTCATCTTGCATGGCATTGAACCAACTATCTTCATTCATGGCGGTTTTAACATCTTTTGGTTCGATCTTAGATAGTACGAAGTTGAAGAAGCACCATAAGGCATCGGTTGCAAGTTGTTTCCGTGTTGATACGTGACGAGAGGATTTCCAATGATGTTGTCTAGTGGATGATCGTGAGTCCATTTTCTAAGGTGTTCATGTGGCGCTTGTTGAGGACCGAGGTAGCAGAGTCGATGTCTCTCAAGAAGATGGTTCGATGATGATTCAGAGCAAACATTCTAAGCAATCCTTAAGGGATGAGAAGTATGTTTGAACAAAGAAGTTTGTTGTTCCCGAGATGAGGAGGACATAATTCACGAGATAAAGCATATTTATTACAAGAGTGAACCTTGATACACCATTCTCCCATTGGTCATAGGCATTTTCCTTTTACCCCGACTCTTCGATTCTCAATTTCCTTTTGCAATGAAGCTATTTGTTCGTTATTTTTGTTACGAGTGACCTTTATTGATTCAAATAACTCATTGAAATGACGTTTAACTTTTCATTTTCTTTTAGAAAACTTTCATTTTCCTTTTGTAATGCATTTACTAGGTTTTGAAGATGAAACGCTTGAGAAACTGAGAGTCTAAAGGAGGAGGCATTTGGGAGCCCGTCATATTGTTCGCTTGACCCTTTAATTGAGAGATTTGGGCTTTCAACTTTCGATCGTGTTGCAATGAGCTTGAATCTGCTCATCACGTTTGTTAATTTGAAAACCGCATCAAACTCGAGCATCCGAGGATGTCTTGATATTTGAAGTTTTGACATTTTCTTTAAGATGTTGATATTTTAGTTGTAAATTAAAATGCTCAACCTCTAGTTTAGAAAAATGTTTAACCAAATTGTCGTGATCATCCAGCTCAATTTTCTCGCTTAGTTTAGAATTAGTTTTTCAAGCTCAATGACACGATCATGAGAGACTTTCGTGGCAACATATAGTTCATGAAATTGGGAAGCATTAATAGAGCAATTTGACGCAGTTGAAAACACATCTTGAGCAACACATTCAAGAATAAGAGTCTCATTTAATGTATGCAAGTTCTTCCTCTCAATCTCATTATATTTTAGTGCACGCCATAGTCACTAACTTCAACAATTATTGCATCAAATTCCTTTTCCATTCCTTAATATCGCTTTCTATCCCTTTTTAAGACTCTCAAAGTGATCCTTTAGAAGTTTAAAGAAAGGCATGACCTCGCTTAAATAACATTCTTTCATTTGTTCAAACCCCTTTCTCCTTCGCTTATACCAAATGGGTGTGATCCTTTTCTTGCAAGTTTTCTCAAAATCAACAAATAGTTGAAATATAACATATTGGCTAATTAAGGTCTTGCTTTTAGTGGCAATTGTTCTCGAACGAGATGCATTGGTGTATTAGAGGATACACAATCGCTTCTAGGCATTTTCCAAAGGGAGGGTTTGTTTCAACAATATTTTCGACTTTTCTCGCTTATCTAAATCCATTTTCCGTAAAACTTGTTCGGGAGTCAAGAATGTCCGAGGCTTAAACTTGTTCAAGGAAATCCAGCCTTCTTGTAGTCATGAGGAGTGATAATAATTTTTTTTCTTTGCATTTAGGATCATTTAGTTTCTTATTCATCTTCTCCCTAGTGATTTCATCTAGTTTCTTATCATCCTCAATGCACTCAACGCAACTAGGTTTTTGTCTAGGTTTAAGAATCTCATTGCCATCATAGATCACACTTTGAGTCGCTTTTGCTATCTTACCGCACTCGTGGTCGGGTTTATCTATAATGGGAACACTATGCTTATCGCTAGAACTCTATGCTTAGTGATCATGCGAGCAGCCTAAATGGTGTTTCCTTGTATGTACAACTTGTTTTCAAGTTTGTTTTCAAAGTTTTCAGATTAGAAAAGTCTCTCAAGAGTTTTGATTCCTTTGCATTAAATTCTTGCTTAAGCATTTTCACATTTTCTTGAAGTTCTTGTTTTGCTTAATGTTTATAAAGCTTTTCTTGCAAGGAATTTAACTCTTGTTTCAATACTTTTCTCTAAAATTACTTTTCTAATGACCGTATCGCATTTGGTCATCCATTTCCCGCTCACGAGTGGTCAACTCAAATTTTGCACGTTGTTCATAAATAGCAACACGCTCTTTATAGGCATTTAGTTCGTAAATTACGTAATCATCGTAGGCACATGCGGTGTATTCATCAAAAACATAGTCATTGTTGACCGCAGAAGATGCATCACTTGGTACAACTTCACTTTCACTTTGTTTCACATATTGATCATATGGGACAATATCGAAATTACCCATATTTTCAACATTTGATTCAATAGTTTCATTGATAGTACTTTGTCATGCATCTCGTTGCACATCAAGATCATAATATAGTTTTAATACCTCCGAGATGAGTTTGTCTTTGGATGAGCCAGGTTTGTGGCGAAGAAGAGACATTGGGAGAAACCATTGGAGAAATGCTAGCCATAAAATTGTGTGTGCCAGAGGTCCATCATCCACATCGAGTCGTATGCATCACAATCGCCGACTTGAAAGGCATTCGATGATTGTGACCTATCTCCGAATAGGTCGCTCATCCACATCTCGCATCATAGGTCTTGGCATTGCCTCGCCTAGAAACAAAGAATTCCTCATCATCCAAAGCAAGACCATTGTCCCGAGCTTGTACAAGCAAAGATCTTATCTCTCAAGTAATCGGCGATTCGTGGACGCTTTGAGATGTGCGCTTGCAATGTGTCCTCACCACCACAATTATAACATTTGATCGGCTTATCTTGACCTTGATTACCATTCCTTCCTCGATTTTGGTTACCAACATAACCTCTACCAGCCCACCTCTTCCCCGATCATACCGTCTTTCCGAACCGGTTGCCCCATAATTTTCCCATCTCGATCAAAGCATGGTTGTGAAGATTGGGCGGTTCGATCTCATTGCAGTGTGAAGTTTGTTGGTGTGAGGTGAAAGTGTACTGCTTTCTTTAACCATGAGTGTCGGTTGAGTGATGAAATGTTCCATGACAAAGATTTGCATCAGTTGCTCGAACCTTGGATCGAAATGGGTTTGTGATTATCATCTTCGGTACAACTTGAGAAGCATTGGTGGTAATCCCATCATTTGTGAAAAAGGCGGTTGAATCATTTGTAGAGCTTGTTTCTCCCGACCTTTGAACCGATCAAGAATCCTCTTTCAAACATGGCATGTCTCTCATTCGAAGGAGGAAGGCATAGAGTTGCTCATAGTTTGTATTCTTCAATCCTTTAGTGAGCTTCACGAGGTGACAAACTTGTGCCATTCGGGATTCATGTTGTTCACAAATTTTGAGTTCACCAATGTTAGGCATAGTCATCCCGATGTTCCTCATATCATTCACCAACTTATGAAATCTCACATAGTACTCATAGACACTCTCATCTGGTTTCATCTTGAAGTGTTCAAATTGTCATAGAGTTGTGATTCTCTGCCTTCCATAGTTAATTCGAACCCGAGAGAAGCATCTTGACATTATCCCATACCGCTTTGCTTCGTGTTGTGATTGATCGCCTTGTAGATGTCTTTAGGAAGACCTTGAAGAACAATGTTAAGCCCCGATATCTCGCATCGAATCTCTTTTCTCCTTATCATCAAGCTCATCATACATTTTAGGTCCGTCCATTCCGTAAATAGGAGTTCCATCTTCATTAGTATCAAGTATATCTCTAGTCGCCTCAACTCGATACGGTCCTTCATCAATGGATTTGAGAATGTTGACACCATTTTCCTTTCCAAGGCAAGATAATCGATTCGTTGAGCCCAAGAATCGTAGTCGGGCTTCATCAAGCATGGGTGGACGAGTATCTCGAGCCACCGCTTGAACATCCTCGAAACAAGTGGAGATGATAGTAGGAACGTTGGTAGACATGTTAACAGATTATACGGATTTTATAACTCTATGATTAAACCGAAATAGATTCTTTCACGGATTTTACTAAATCAAGAGAAACCGTAAACAATCACCCAAGTCGCTAGAAGAAAATGCACCAAGTCGCTAACACCTAATTCGTTACACTCCCAAGTCGCTAAAGTCCCAAGTCGCTAGACAAATGCAAGTCGCTATAGTAACTCGCTAAGCCTCAAGTCGCTAGCAAAATTTTGGCGCATTGCTACACAAGTCGCTAAAGATTCAAGTCGCTAAAGAGCAACTCGCTCTGCACCAAGTCGCTACCACCAAGTCGCTACCCGTAGTGGAGAGTCCACTACTTGTATCGTTAATCGCTAGGTCTAAGTCGCTAGCTCCA
This sequence comes from Chrysanthemum lavandulifolium, assembly GCA_022545495.1. Taxonomy (NCBI): domain Eukaryota; kingdom Viridiplantae; phylum Streptophyta; class Magnoliopsida; order Asterales; family Asteraceae; genus Chrysanthemum; species Chrysanthemum lavandulifolium. Next base: position 174,027,723 of record CM040240.1, on the reverse strand, counting down.
AAATCGTAACTCGCTACAAAATTATGAAGCAAGTCGCTACGAAGAAAGAAATCCAGATATCAAGTCGCTAGCAAGAAAAACCACATAAACATCACTTTTAATCCAAAACAACCCAACCAAGATGATTCAAGCTTACCAAATGAAAACCTAAACACTTGTGATGATTCTAAACATAAAAGTACTAACAAAATCCAAGCTTTAACACAAGAAATCAACCAAATGATGCACAAACCACTAAACTTTTCAAACTCAAAACCACCTAAAACCACTAAAATCCAAAGATGTGCGAGATATGATCTAACCATGGCTCTTGATACCAATTGTAAGATATTGATTTCACATACACATCAAACCATAACACAAAGTGGGCGTATAAGTGGAATTCTAGAGAGAAAGTTAGAGGTTTAGGGAACTTAGTGAGAGAAAGTGAAAGATATTATTATGAGCTCCAACTCTACCTTGAGAGGTAGAGAGTATTTATAGTCTTACATGAAAACGCCACACAACGGTCGTGGATCGTGCATACAAATGGTAAAGACCCGTCCGTCCTCCACGGTGTTACTTAACTAAATACTACTTAACTTAAAAGAACTACGACTACGAGCTTAACGATTACATATACTTGAGGTGACCGACTCTTTAATACCGGAATTTCTAATTCCTAACATCATCCAATTCACCATTTAAGAAAGTCGCTTTCACGTCCATCCGATGAATAATCAAATTGTGAATAGATGCCAAAGCAATCGCTAGCCTTATGGTAATCGACACGAGCCACATGGGCATAAGTATCAAAATAGTCTATCCCTAACTTTTGTTTAAAGCCCCGAATGACTAGTCTAACCTTGAACTTTTCAATAGTTCCATCTACCTTCATTTTCCTTTTGAAAATCCATTTGCGACCCAAAGGTTTACAACTGGTGGTAGATCAACCAACACCCAAGTGTTGTTGCCCTCGATGGAATCCATCTCATCATTGATTGCTTCTTTCCGTAAAGCAATATCCGGGACTTCATTGCTTCTTCAAATGTCTTGGGATCATCCTCAACAATGAAGCAATAGGAGTATTGGTCGAGACCTCATCCCTTGTTCCTTCAACTAAGTATAGTTGAAACTCGTGTCCAAATGACTTTGGAGTCCCGACCTTTGCTCTTTCTAAGCATAGGTTCGGGTTGTTGAACCACAACCTCATCGGGGACCTCGATGGCACTTCATCGTGGACCTTGAAACACCAAAGGTCATGAGTTCCATTAGGAGTCCTCCGACTTGGTCTAGGGACCGATGAGAATATATTCTCATCAAAGTTTGCATCCCTTGATTCAATTATGGAGTTAATTGAAACATATTTATTAGGTTCAATGACATAGAGCCTAAAAGCCTTGGAATGCTCAAGATATCCAACAAAGATGCATTAATGCCTCTTTCACCCAAAGTTTTCACTTTGGATCGTGAGTCTTACAATGACCCTACAACCCCAAACCCTAAGATAGTTCAGGTTGGGTTTCCTTTTAGTACTGAGTTCATAAGGGTAACCTTGTTCCTTTGTTGAGAACCCTATTTAATAAATAGCAAGTCGTTAACATAGCTTCACCCCGTAACCCTTGACTCACCCCGAATAGGACAACATGGAACTAACCATCTCCTTTAGCACCTGTTTTTCCTTTCGAAATACCATTTTGTCAAGAGTATAGGGAGTAGTCGTTTCATGGATTATACCAACAGATCGAAAATACAAAGTATCCATGTACTCACCTCCCTATCAGTCCTTAATCTTTTGATCGGGGACCCAAGTTGTAATTCAACTTCGCTTTTAAACACTTTGAATTTATCTAATGCTTCATCCTTAGTATGTAACAGATAGACATAACAAAACCTATAAGCATCATCAATAAATGTCACAGTACTTATTCCCCAAAGAGGGAGTGACACGCAAATCACACAAGTCACTGTGTATTAGCTCCAAGAGCTTAGTCTCACGCTTAACACCTTGAAAAGGTTTCTTGGTTATCTTGGTCAACATGCAAGTTTTACACTTTTCAGTGTCCATGTCAAATGTTGGGATTAACCCATCCTTAGACATATCTTGCATCCTTTTATAGTATACATGGCCAAGTCTAGCATGCCAAAGGGTAGAGTCAGTCAGGTCAGTGGTGGTTACAAAGGCTGAATTGACACTATCAGTGACAATTTTAAGCTTGAACATTTGATTACACAAATAGCCAAAACTAATAAAAACACCACTCTTAGACAAGACAAATTTATCAGATTCAATAACTTGTTTATATCCATGATTATTCAAAACACTACTTGAAACCAAGTTTTTCCTTATATCAGGAACATGAATAACATTAAACAAAGTTACAATCTTTCCGTAACTAAAATTAAGATCTACATAACCACGACCATGCACCAAGGTCGTTGACTCATTTCCCATGCGAAGAATAGAACCATCATTCGGTGACTCATAAGTCTTGAACCGACTTCTATCTTTACACACATAAACTGTTGCACTAGAGTCAACCCACCACGCAACATCATCATCCTCGCACATAATAAGATTCGATACATATGTAACATGATAAAACCGAAAAGACTTATTAAACATATTCGACCTTTCAAAGTGAGTTGGTAGAACCACCACCCCGAACCATTAGTGCTCGATACATTGGCTTTACCACCAACCTTAACACCCTTACAATCCCTTTTAATGTGACCGCTTTACCACATTTCCAACAAGTAGGTGTTGCCTTCTTGTTAGGATCTCGCTCATGTTGTCATGATGTTTACGTTTGCCTTTGTTGTCATTGTACCGTGGAGTTATTATGCTCCATCATATTGACAACAGATGCACCAAGAGCTATCACACCCCAAATTACATGTTTTGCAATGAATGGAATACCGGGGATGACGTCATAGCATCAAAGTTACTGATTATATCGAATCGACCTAAACTGTCGCTTTTGAAAATATCATTTGATTAAGTAAAATAATCGAGTTTACAAAACATAGGTCCCAAAGATTTCCAATGTACCAAAATGAGTTTGTTACAATCAAATGATAGTTAAGTGCATAAAATATACGTGAGACGCGTCGTCACCGCGACTCTATGATAAGTCCACATGCATGCCATGAAGTGAATGCCTTAGATACCTGAGATAAAACATGCTAAAATGAGTTCATAGAGTTTGTTTAACATGTAAAGCTTTTAAAGAACGTTCATGCAGCAAAGACAAAGTTTTTGGTCATTGAGAATAGTCCACCAAGCAAAGGCATTGATATCCACTCGCCCAAGTTCCGCCCATACAAAACTTGCAACCTGTGTGTTCACAACCCACTGCCAAAAGTAGTATGTCTAGTAGTCAAGTATACGTTGTCATAATAGTTCACCATATAGCACCACGTATATAATAAATAAAGACTGCTCCGAACAAGGGAGACTTTATAGTGTTGCTCCGAACATGGGAGACTTTGTATTGCTGCTCCGAACATGGGAGACTTTGTATTGCTGCTCCGAACATGGGAGACTTTGTATTGTTGCTTCGTCGACAGGGGAGGCTTTGTATTGCTGCTCCGTTCACATAGGGAGACTTTGCTCGCTCCACCAATAAGGCGAGACTTTGTATTGCTCCATTCACATAGGGAGACTTTGCAGGCTCCACCAATAAGGCGAGACTTTGTATTGCTCCGTTCACATAGGGAGACTTTGCACGCTCCACCAATAAGGCGAGACTTTAGGTCATAGTACGTACGGTATATTAAGCTCAAAATAAGTCATAAGTTCGTAATTAAGTTCAAGAGTTTAAGTCGAGTTCAAAAGTTCAAAACAGTCAAAGAGCTCTAAACATATCAAAAGGTTCAAAATAGTCAAAGGGTTCAAAATCAAGTCAAACAAGTTCAAAATATATCAAAAGGGTCCTTTACAAGTTAAAAGAGTTCAACTATATGGCAAAAGGTTCTAATCAAGTTCAAAGTGTTCAAATATATGTTAAAAGGTCCAAATCAACTTAAAAGAGTTCAAATATATATGTCGAAGGGTTCACAATCAAGGAAAGTAGTTCAAATAATTGTGTTCATAACATAGTGATCAATTTAGTTCGGGCATAATCTACTTACTAGCATAAGTAGTGAAACAAGAGTTATTTAAGTTCATATAAGTGTAAAGTAAAGCAAGTAGTTGAGCATGTATCTCCCAAGAGTTTATAAAACAATTAAACGAGTAAAAGTGGGCTACGAACTCACCCGATGCAATGATTATGATGACAAAAGTAGATACATTGAAATGAGGTGCGATCTCTATCTGCAACCTAATATGAATGATATGTTCTAATGTAAGCCATGAAACAATGTCGTGCATGCAAACTCATATGATATCCATACCACTTGTACATTTTTGAAAATAAAGTTTATCGCCGAAATATACGTTTATGACATCTCGTCATGTTATAAAATACTGTACAAGTACTTACGTTGAAACAACATCCTACAATAGTCGTTAAGTGATAAATCAAGAAAATATAGTTTTTCGTCGCAAAATAATGTACTTTGATAATTCGTGAAAGTGGGTAAGTGGCCTCGAAAAGCTAGTTGTAAAATAGTGAATATCGAGTGTTAGGAAACAAACTCAATGATTTTAGAAAGCTTGTAACATTATCTAAAAGTCATAACACCGAACTTTTATCCATACGAGTTCGATCATAAAGACAAATAATGGTGAAGTGAGGTAGTTGAGCTAAAATGTAGTTTATGGGTAGTTTTCGGAAAGTTTGAGTGGTCGTATTTTACTCGTTAGAACTCCGTTTGAGGAACGGCTGGTCATTTTGGAAAATAGGCCGGGTGAAATAACTTTTACTCAGAGATACTATTTTACCAAAACCAACTCGATCGTTAAGAAAAACGGCTCCAAACAAGGGTACCCGAAAAGACAGTTTCAACACTTAGAAATATTTTAGTAAAAAAGCTGATGGACATAAGTTGTGAACGTCGGTTTTCAAATGCTTGTATCTCGGTCATTATAAGCTAGTTTTCTACGATCTATATATCCTTAGTTTCGTGTTAATGTATACTAATATATTTTTGATAAGTAGACTCATTTAGATTATGTTTAAAACTCGATTTTGCCCCTTAAAATTCCCTTGACAGCTTGTATTTTTTTTTCTTCAGAAAACTAGTTTTCGTCGTTAAACTTGAAAATAGCGTAACTTCTTCGTTATAAATCCGTTTTAACCCGTTCAAGCGACCACGGTTTCGTTTTAAAGTCTATTTTCTGAAAATATAAACCAAAATAATCCATGACGTGTTGAAATTTCCAGATTTTACAAAAATGGACAGCCCTTAATTATATATTGTCGAAAATGATTTTTCTAGTGTAATACTTGTTCTAAACCTTTCCAATCAACACCAAATTTTTTCTAAACCTACCATACACCTTCTTAGGGTGTCATGGGTTCCTAAACTTCACCAACAATGATAGGGTTCATGTGAATAATTATATGATGATTAAAACTTATAATATGTAATAAAAACAAGTAAAAGTGGCATGAATATATATAATACTTGCATATATTTGTACTAGAATGATAAAATAGCTCAAGTATGATTATGAAAGAGTAGTAAAAATTATTTAGAACTTACTTGAGTGATTGAAGAGTTTTTGGAACTAGAAACTTAATTAATCTTTAGGTTTTTATTTCAAAACCTTGAAATAGATTGCTAAATGAACTAGAAAAATACTTGAGCTTGAAAATCTTATGGTTTCTCCTCTTGTTCTTGCTTGGCCGGTTCTCAACAAAGAAAATAAGAGGATTTTTGCTAGTTTCACCTTTTAGAATGTGTTTCTATGTGTTTTTATTTTGTAAAATTATGCATATTACTACTAAATATCTAACCCATGGGTAAAATGGTCATTTATGTAGACAAAACCAAATTGATTTCTCTTGTGTCAAAAGGGGGGGGGGGGGGGCTTTTGGATGAGGGTAAAGTAAGTTATGTTTTTTTTGATAATTAATGTATTTAAAGTTAAGTATATTGTATATTTGGTACATATAATTAATTATTAAGTGTAGCGTTAACTAGAAATCGGTTTTAACGGAACAAAATAAAATATATCGAAGTCATAAAAATTATAAAAATGCATTTCCCGCAAGTATTGAGTGAATAAATAATTATCGAATAGAATTTACGAAACCGTCGTAGTATATATATATATATATATATATATATATATATATATATATATATAATAATAATAATATATACAAAATAATTTCAAAACATCGGGTAAACTAATAATATAATTTTATAGTCTTAAATGAGTATAAAAATATATCGATAATTTTGGAAGTGTCGGATCAATTATTCAAAATAAATGATCGTACGATAGCGTTTATTTAAAAAAATATACGCATTCAAATATGCAAACCCATGCATGAACTAATATGAAAATGATGTTACGGATGATATGTAGACTAACTCTAGTCTATATGAAATGTTCTTAATGATGTTACATGAATACGCAGCTAAACCCTTACGGTTACGCGAATTTGATACTCGTAAACCTAGTTTACGAAAAATGATGAATAAAAATCATGAATATAAATTTTTCTCCGGGAATGAATAGTGTTTTGCGAATAGTAAAATTTTGAAATAACCTCTCAAAATATCAAATCGACTTCAAAAATGATGAATAGTAATATGATGAATAGTAAATTCCCGAGATGAATAGTAATTTTTTTTTAAGTTTGCAAAATGACCGGAAATTGAGAATTGTGACATTCTTCCTCTGTTAGAGGAATCACGTCCTCGTGATTCAATTATTGATAACTATAGTCCGAACCTCGACAAGGGTTCTAAAAGTTTATGCTCGTGTGTATAGTCTAAGTGATTATGTCAATGCTCATGCATATGGGTTCCTCGTCCAACTAGGTACGTTCTCGTGCTATCGTGACCATTTCCCATTCTAAAGACATGCTCTCTTATGGATAGGTTTGATGAGGCAAGCTTTCCATTCTCGAGCAAAACCCTCAAAAGATTTTTAGGTAACCGATTTTTACTTAATCTCACATGTTAGGTCACTAGTTTTACAACACAAGCTTACTAGAAAGAGATAAAGGCGATTGAACAATAGTGAGTTCAAACACACACACACATTGATATACCAAGCATTATAAATCCACCCGTTATGCGAGAGGTGTAGTGAAAGAAATAAATTGAACAACCAACCCTCAAGTGAGGGTTATACAAGACTATTTATAGGCAAGGAGCTAGGCAACACTCCCACTCCTTCCCTTTCCTTATTGGACATGGGCCTAAGCTTATGGGCCTTCTACATAAGCTTGACCTTAAACAAACATAAAGGCCATAATAAGCTACCTATTACATATGAGTAACTAACACTTGAATTAAGGTTTAGAGTGATTCCAACAATCTCCCTCAAGTGTTGGTGATGAAAACGGTGAAGGCGTTGATGTAATAGTAGCTTTGACGCCTTCCGACATTCTTCTTTCTTGTGAGAAGAATTGCCTTGATTCGAACAATCTCCCAAAGGTAGAGAGATAGTTTTCTTTGAACGCTTATGCTTTGACGCCATCTTTAACTTTGTTCTTTGATCATTGTTCTTTGTGATGAAAGTGATAGTATGTTGTTGTTCGCATCAAGTCTCGCCTCGTGTCCGCTTCACGCCTACAAAGGTTCCACGCCATTCTTCAACATGCTCACACGCCTTTAACGTTGGAATTCAAGATCGATGAAGTTCTTTAAGTCTTTAACTTTGTAGATTCTTTGATTTGATGAAGAATCATTCTAACTTTCACAGTTGCTTTTGGATAGAACTTCCATTAGTGATGATGTTGGCGTGAGCATGAGAAGAATCTGCACGATCATCCCGCCCCGAGCTTCCATAAGAAGAAAACATTTAAAACGGTTAGTAATAAGCGGATTCCGCACTTACAAGTTTGAACTTCGAGAGTGTTAACAAAGATAGTGTGAAAACACAACTCTAATTCTCACAAAGGCCGCTCTCGAACCGGAGTCCCACAAGTGAGATAACGCGATGTACAAGTACACCTACAGCTCGATGAGTCGCCGAGGTACACCAAGCATCACCTCACGATCAGAGACCGCTTGAGACACACTAAGCGTAATCCACGGGAGTTACCGGTGACCGCCGCCGTGGTCGTTTGATGTTGACCGGCAGAGTTTCCATTCAATCACCGAGGATCACATATGAACCTCTCATAAATGTTCTCGATGATTGCTAAGATCCGTGAAGGACTCGATAACGCACCACCGATGTTCTTATTGTTGAACATCAAGTGATGAAATGTCAAGTGTACCTAAGAGATCTTTTGATGAATCTCGTGGCTCTAGACTCAATAGTGCTTTTTGGTTTTCCCGAGCGAGACTAGGAGAGGGTCTCCTTCTTCAATACCAACGATCTCTAAGAGAAAGCCAATAGTTTACGTAGGGTTCCCGTGAGAATGAAACAAGCTTCTTTTGAGAGAAACTTGAGTGGCTAAGAAGGTATAGTGCATGCGCCACCGGGTCCATGACGACTTTTAATCTTCAATACCGGCATCACTAAGTGACAACCAAGAGTATATGAATTGAACCCGTGTCCGCCTCTAAGTTGAATAATTTGAGGGCTATTTCTTTTCACCCTTTTCTTTGCATTTCTTTTAATTCTTCAACTCCTTCTTTCTCCGATTCTCATTTTCTCCTTTTATAATCGCACCTAAGGACTTCTAAGTACTAACTATTTGTGATGTCCTTGGTAGATCCCTCCGCTCAAGGATCATAGGACTGTTATTCCTAACCTTAGTCACCTTATAACTCCATTAACCTATGTTGCCAAAACCATTTTCATGAAAATCTCTCAAAGTGTTTGTGAATGAAAACATGTTTGAACACTTCAAGAGTTTTAGATTTTCGTAAATACTCCCTCCACATGTGCTTAGGAGTTTTTACGAAATCAGACAAAGGAGGAAAGAGCGCGACTTTATGAATTGATCAACTCAAGATAGACAATCCCCATGAGACACGGTTACGCTGCATAGTTAAAGAGTTACATTGTCGCCTTTTAGGTGACAACTAGCTCTAATAACTACCTTGAAGGTGTAGACAAGCCTCGAAAGGTTGTCATACCCACGAGTTCATGTCTACCAAGAGTTTCTCGAATGGTACTTTCTACTTGGACAAGTCCTTTCATGAGACACGCTTACATTACTAGCGAACTAGCTTGAAATTATTACCCGTCCCGACAAGTCTTTTCGAGTTACTAACAGCTTAGTACCACAATTCGTTGGTTAAGTCTATTACACAAAGATTCATTTGCATTTACACAACATATTTCTTATCACATAATTTTCTCCCCTCAAAAATGGCATATAAAATGTTATTTTTGAAAAGTTGAGAATAAATATGACCATTTCGAGTGTTATGGAAGATGACCACTATGAACAATTTGTGAACAAAGTTTTAACTCAAATACTCCCCTCAACAAGTGATATAAACGGTTGAGGTTTTGAAAATCATACGGAAGTACTTGTCCTTTGAGCAAAACCTTGAAAATGAAAGGTTTGATAGGTTTTACTCAAAAGTAAGAAGCTTTCGCCCTTTTATAAGGATTGTGGCAATCAAGCGCACTACGTGGTCCTTTCTTGACAATTACGGGTTGTACATCGTTATGTGTGCACAAGCCATAGACATATATAATCACACATCCAAATTTATAATGAAAGAAGCAGCTCAAGGGTACCAGAAGTCCAAAGGATGTTGCCAGAGTGCGAATGTATGCTGATAGCCGGTGATGTTAATCCTGGTCGACCACCAACAAAGCTTTCCAATGTTCGAATCGATCCCTTCTATACAACCTTTCATCAATCATTTTGATGATCCTCCTCACATCCCTTCGATCCCGAGAATTCCATCGCTAGAGACCCAATCTTTAGACGATATCCTTCAACCTATAAGCCAATCCGTCCCTAACCATCTTCAAAGTGTGATCCCCAAACTTGTGAAGATCACTACACGCCATTAAGCAATTTCGTTGAAGTTCATCGCGTAAACGACGCCGAATGGTTTGTCGATGAGTGTATATTGTGAGAGCCGGTTGATGTCGGGAAGATCAAGTCGAGGTGGAGTGAAGTTGACACGGTCCGATATGATTCAACCGCAGAAATGGAGATCTTCTACACGCTCTTTGATGACTATGCGTCTGATGAAGATGAGCAATGACTTGATGAATTCACGTTGTACTTCGCTTGAAAATTGCCTCATGCGACCTCGCACTTTGGCAAGGTACATGTCTTCAATGTCGTTGATAGACAAATTCTCAAAGTCGCCTTCAGAGAATGCATAATCCTGCTCATCTTGCCTTTTGACCACAATCTTCTTGAGAAAAGTGTAGTCCCATTTGGTCGAAAGATCAACGTGTTTGATGGCAACGATATCCTTAGTAATCGAACACCGCATGTTGAGACTTCAACCTGGCGCTTCAGTAGTAGATTCTTCTGCTGCCCGCCAATGATGAATCTCAGACATTGCATCTCGGTCGATGCTTCCACTTTGTTGGAGAACAAGTGATTAGCTCTTTCCTCGATAGCTATGCGCTTGAGTATATGGTCACTGGAATGGAAGTGTCAAAGATGTAGCGATTTCCTTGAGCCATCGCCACCGTAGAAGAAATTCCAAGTCTTTGTTGAAGAAATATCCGAATGGAATCCTAGGTTCATCCGTTGGCCAATTGTTGGTAGAGGTTTAGACCACCGGTGTAATATGGAGGGTTGTCCCGCTTGGTGAAGTCGATGTTTGCTTCGGGTTGAGCCAATCCATGTTGTTAGACATAGCTCGAGCAATGTTATCAAGGTGATATTCGACCTCGATGGCACTTTCCGAGCTATCTTTTAACAGCTTGAAATGCTTCATTCTTGATTCGCCTCAACTCGGATTTCGCCATCTTCTTCACTCGGAACTTTTCTTGCAAAATCTTAGCATGCTCCAATGTATTACCGCTCACCGATCTTGACCTTCAAAGTAGGTAGGAGTTGAGTTAACAAGTGTAGAGAACCATTCAAATTCCTCTGCTTTATCGTCATCTAGCCATGATACGACGCCAACCATGGGCGCCTTCTTCTTCTTTTGTTTAGACCTAGATGAGGATTCCGGTTTCGAACTTGTTTGGGAGAGGTGGGTTGTTGTAGGGCTCACGGACTTCCTCATCGTCACCACCCGTGATACTCAAAGTGATCACCGGTTTTCGAGTCTCGGTGGTAATTCGTAAGAATCCCGAGGTTTATCAAGAGAAGAACGAGGAGGAGACCTTTGTTGTGTTGGAGTCCGTTTGGGTGGAGGTTGCATAGAAGATGATTCACCGACTTCTTCGAGCGCTTATGCTCGCCATTCTTATCCTTATCCTTATCATCATCGCCTCTTGGACGCTTTGGCCTTCACCTTCTTCTCGCATGTTGATTTTAGTTGATATTCTAGCAATGCTTCAAGCAATTTACCTTCGTGAGAGGCAAGTGTTGCGATCGCTTGACATTTGAGCTACCAATGGTCAACTAATTCAAAGATCCGAAAAGATTATGGGATCAACTCGGATTGATGCTCACGCATTGGTGTTGATTTCATAGTCCGCTTGGCCGATGAAGTAGATTCGGATAGAGTTGTTTGGTGAATAACTCCTTGTAACTTTAGGAACAAAGTCAAGAAGGTAATTATGAGTGTAACCTTTGATCATTTCGTCCATTTTCCTTGAAGATCATCTTTCATGAGCTTCGACATACTTCCTTTCAACTTGCATCTTGTCGATATCATCATGAATATATCAGATCCGATCAACAGAGAAATTCATCTTCCCGTAGAGCATGTCTTTCTTTCTCGACTTGTTTGACAAAGATTCACAATTCTTTTATGAGTATGAGAAACCAAGATCGAGTTGGCTTCTTCACCGATTTGGATGTTGATTTGGTTGATCTTTTGATGGTGGTGGTGAAGAATGAGATGATGAATCTGATGATGAGGAGACATGAGGAGGCTCGTGGTCCTTTGAGGTGCGTATATCCTCCTTGGAACGAATTGACCGCTGAGAAGATAATCATCATAATTCTCTTCGTTATCTTGTCCAGATTTAGCTTTTACTTCCGTCCCGAGCCCGGGCTTCTTCATCGCCTTTTCTTTCTCGCCTTATCCTTTTCGTTCCTCAATGTTATAATCAATAGACTCCTCCACAAGCTTTTGTCATTGCACAAGAGTGGTGGCACCAGCCCCTTATCGGGTCGATTAACCGCATCAGATCCGTGAAGAGTGGACACCACCACCGACCCTCCGGGCCACGATTTGATCTTGTTCAAATTCTTTAGCCTTTGAAGGTGTCTAACGATTTTAAACTTCTTCCCGTAGGATTTATCCAGCTGCTCTTCATCACTTTCGTAGCTTTCTTCATATGGCACAAGCACAGAGTCTTCCTTTCCTAGGTCACCGGAGGACTAGGAGGTTTTGCTACCGAGGAGGTGGTTCGGTTGCAGATTCGTAGTAGTGTGGACCTCCTCATCCGATTGTGTATCTTCGTAGCTTTCATCCAAAGAGCTTTCTTGGTGGTTCGTGTAGGAATAGGAATAGGAACCTTCCGAGAGGGAACTTTCTTCTTGGAGTAGGTTTCTTTGGGACCTTCCTTGACTCTCTCTATGGCTTATCGCACTTCCAAAGACTTCCTCTTCTCGGTTCTCCGAGTAGGTGTTCCGTAGGCTTTTCATCGAGATGACCAACTTTGCCTTCTCTTATCGCTACCCGATACCTTTTGTACGCTTCAAGCTTCTTGATTTCGTTAACAAGAGGTGATCGTGCAACACAAAGACCGCTTCTTTGTTGACGATTCCTTGATTCTCGATGCATAGGATAGGCTCACCAACATGTCGTGATTGTCGGGTCATTGAGCCTCTTGGGATATCGTGATGAAGTCCAAGTGCTCTCTCGATCAACAGCTTTGTGTATCCGACATAGGGAATCTTTGAGCCAAGCTTTTGAGAAACGCCATCATGTCATCCCATATCGTAGCTTCAATTTCGATGTCCTTCTTGTTGATTAATGACCGAAGATTTGCGCCCATGAGCTTGGGATGCTCATAGCCACCGCCACGACCAGTAGACCGATTTGGTGATGATGATGTAGAGGGTTCTCCACGGTTGAGGAATGTTCTTAAGCTCCACATGAGAATGCTTAGAGATAATTCCTCAAGCTTCATCATAGCCAATATCAATCAAGAATTGAAGAACTGCTCTCTCAAGAGTGTGGCATAGAAGTCGGTTGGCACGATTTCGAATGAGAAGAACAGCCCGTAAGTCCGCATGAGTGATGGTGACTTGTTTGTGATTGATAGTCACAACACCGCACTTTGACCCTTGATCCTTTGCATTGAATTCCGTAATTGTTGAATGTAGATCTCCCAGATCAGAAAGCAGAGTGTGAGAGCATGTTCGTAGGGATGATTCTTAAGAATATCCACAAAGAATGAGACAAGAAGATTCTCGAGCATGTGAGGGTTTCAAAGTCAACCCTAAGGTTGTTCTTTCCAATCTTTCTGATAGCCATTAGGGAAGATGTCAAGAATTGTGAGAACTTCGTGCATCCACATTCATTCGAGCACCATGTCGTGATCTCAAATAACATTAGCCAAAAGAACCAACATATCGAAAGACATAATGTTAGTCAATGTAAGGTTTTATTGTCTAATTATTGAATATACAAGGTCAATGATTGTTACGAGTCCAAAGTCACTTGTTTGTTCAATAGTCCAATGACGCCGTGATAAGTTTCGTGAGTTAGTTAACTTTAAGTTTTAAAGTTTATGTTATCACTTATTTAACACAACATATTAAACGATTAAGTTTATTAGTGACATTATTGGTTTCGTGACGTTATGATTCATTTATTTACAAGTTTGCACGCGTAACAATTCATAACGAAGGTTTGATCAAGGCTTATGCGTAGGAATAGTAGCTTATGCGTAAACAGAGAAGTATACGCCAGAGACGCAAGCTTATGCGTAGGATCCTTACTTACGCTGTAAGAAATATTACGCGAGGAAAAGGGACCTTATGCGTAGAGCTTACGCCAGAGGCGATAAAAACCTTACGCGTAAGGCTTACTCGTAAGAGTAGACCTTATGCGAGAGTCATCGCCACGCATATCCTTCACAGTGATACGCCAGTAGTCCCATTGTAGAACCTTACGCTGTAATAGCTTACGCCGTAAAATTTCTCTTACGATAACTTTCACGCCGTAAGGTGATCCTTATGCGAGAGTAACAAAGACCTTGATTCTCGAGTTTTATGCGTAGCAAGCCCGAAATAAAATCATCATATCATCAATCTTAACACATATATTCATTTTAAAACAGATCATAGCATGAAAGCATATCAACAGCTACGCGAGAAAACCTTACGCGTAAGTCAAAACCCTAATAGTTCAAGAATTACGATATGATTTCTAGCCATGGAAATTGCACCAAACGTTTCGGTAGGTCTTAGGTGTTGTGAGAGTCTAATAACCAAGTTTTAACATCCAACACGCAGTGAATCAAAAATACCCAAACTCAAGAACATTAAACCCTAATTTCTAATTTTTTATTAATTAGTGTTTCGGGTTGTTATAGGCTCGATATCATTAATTCAACATGATATAAACATCACACAACAATCTTTTGACCAAAACATTCACATTTGAAAACACCCAAAACCACGATAAACCCTAATTTTGAAATCCACTCAATTCGTGTTTCGGGTGGATTTTGAGGATAAAAAGTATCATTGATGTTAAAGAACGCATTTTGACACAATCCTTTAACCACAAACACACAATCATGATTATGTGTTCATACGCTTATGCGAGAACACAAAATCAATAATATCTAAAATTTTAACCGTTGGATTTGTGTAAAATCAAAACCAATGTTTGTAAACACGTTAAGATTATGAAACACTTACAAATTGATGATCAAAACACGATTTGTTGAACGATTTCTATGCGAGGATTATGTTTGGTTAAGAGTAATAAATGTGAAGTGAAAAGTTAGGTGGAAGAGTTTTTATTAAAATAACTTTAACCTTTTGACGCTTTGGTCCCTCCACCTTTTCCTTTTTCATCCAAAGCCTTTTAACTTCCATTTTGGTTACCAAACAAAGATTTTAAGAAAGAACTTGACGACACTCCCCTCGACTTAAGAAAATAATGAAAGGTTATAAATTTTAGTCCGAGGAGTGTTAATGAACCGTAAAATTTACCACCATTGATAAAAGAAACAACCGGATAGGATAACATGCAAGTACACGTATATTTTGAAACAGCTATATTTATTTTCTCCCTCAACACTTGATCGTAAAAATACCGAATTTTGAAAGATTATAGTGTTGACGGAAGAAATGTACTTGCCATGTTGAAAGAAAATTAGATTAGAAGAATATTTTTGTTGTTTTATCGTGTTTTATATTTTTGTATTTTGTTTTGAAAATTATTTACAAAAGATATTTTGGTGTTTGATGTGTTTTAAGACTGCTTTAGAGGTCATCCAATTCCTCTTGAGTCAAACACCTCATACCAATCCGTGGACCAACTCATTAAACCTAGCGGAGGCAAGGCTTTGGTGAGAAGATCCGCCAATTGGTATTCTCGCACTCCACCAAGTATAATTCAACTGCACTGCTCCACGTGGTCCTTGATGAAATGATAACGAAGATCGATGTGCTTTGATTTCGAAAATGAATCGAGTTGCACGAGATCGCAATGGCACCGATTGTCGCAAAGACATCGATTCTCACAACACGTAACCATAGTCTTTGAGTTGTGTTCTCATCCGATGACTTGAGCACAACACGCGACATGGCTACATATTCTCGCTTTGTTGATGACAACGATGTACAATCCTCGCTTTTTGATTGCCAAGACACCGCTTATCACCAAGAAATTGTAGTGCTCTCAAGTACTTTTCCTTGAGTCTAAGCATCCCGCGTGGTCGTCATCTAAAAAGCGATTAGTTCAAAACCGTAATCCTTCTGATACCGATCCCCAAGTTAATGGTTCCTTGATGTATCGGAGGATTCTTTAGCCTCGTAGAGGTGGGTTTCAGCTTGGTCGCGATCGATAACGGAGCATAGATAAACGGCAAATACAATATCGTGTCTCATAGTCGTTAGATACATGAGAGACCCAATAATACTTCTAGTATTTGGTAGGGTCAACTAATTTCCCATGTAAATCAAAGATCAGCTTCTTGGTATGAGTCATTGGTGTGGCATAAGTGTCACAGTGTTTTCATTCCAAATTTGTTTAACAATTCAAGGGCATATTTGACCGACTCAAGAAAATACCACGGGTGATTGATGAACTTGCAATCCTAGAAAGAACGTAAGTTCACCCATCATGGACATTTCAAAATTTTTCTTCATTAGTTTTGCAAAAGCGATTGAGTACTTTTTATGTGTAGACCCAAAATGATGTCATCCACGAAATTTGAACAATTAAGATATGTGCCCCGTGATATTGTATAAAAAGAGTAGGGTCAACCGAACCTTTGGTGAAATTATTAGCAATGAGGAAAGATGATAGCTTATCGCATCATGCCCGAGGAGCTTGTTTGAGACCATAAAGAGCTTTGTTCGCTTGTAGACATGGTTCGGGAACTCGTGATCAACGAATCCTTCGGGTTGGTCGACATAAACCGCTTTTCAGTTGTCCGCTGAGAAACGCAGCTTTGACATCCATCCGAAAGACCGCCATATTCATATGAGCCGCGAACGCGAGAAATATCCGAATAACCTCAAGACGAGCAACCGAGCAAAAGATTCTTCAAAGTCTATTCCTCTTCCCGACGATAACCCTTAGCAACTAGACGTGACTTGTTTCGGATTACGCCCTTCAAAGATCCAATTTGTTTTTCCAAATCCATTTGAGACCAATGACGAGACCCTCGTTGGTCTTTCAACCGCCCCCATACTTCAAGACGCTTGAATTGGTTGAGTTCTTCTTGCATGGATTCAATCCATTGTCTTTTGTCATTGCGCCTTTAATGTTTTTAGGCTCGATTGGCGCATGTGAGTGCATAAATGCAATGTTCACCATCCGTGCGAAGACGTTGTCTCGTGAACGACCGTTGATTCGGGTTGCCAATAATATTTGCCGAGGATGGTCTTTTGTCCATCGATGTGTAGAGGTTGATGTTGGTATACATTGTGCGATTCGAGGATTCAAATGGTTTGTTGATGATTCCGCGACATCGTGCAAAAGCAGTTGTCATTAGCAAACGGGTTAAAGAACGATTTGGATCAAAATCGCAGTGGGGTACTTCATTAAGAATATCATCACCGGTTCATCATTGTTGGAAGCGGTTTGTTCAACTGCTGTGGTGGAGTCAATCGGTGGTGCTTCTTCAACAAAGAGTTGTTGTAGCAGTGTATCGTATAAGAGTATTATCGTTGAGCAATGAAACAATGGATACACCTTGAGCACGCTCATCAATATCGCCACCGAACAATGGAGCAAATAACCTTTCCATTTGTTGACGAGTGAGTCGGGGCTTTGTTCACCGATGATGGGGTTGAGGAAGTTTAAGCGGTTGTGACCGGTTCTAAGTCATATACTCGTAAGCCATTTCCGTAAGTTCATCAAAATGAGCATGAATCGCTTCCATAACCTCGCTTTGTACGACGATTCCATATCCGTAACCTTTAGAATTCTCACAATATCCAATGAAGACTCAATGTCGCTTTTGGCTTTGAGCTTTCCAAAATCATCACGATCATTATTCGGATAGCAAAGGGATCCAAATACATGAAAGTGTTTGAGATTCGGTTTATGGTTGTGAGAAGCTCAAACGGTGTTTTGTTGTATGCTTTAGTAATCATAGAACGGTTTTGAGTATAGCATGCAGAGATACACTTCCACCCATAAGTAATCCGAAGTTTAGCATTGATTAACATTGTTCTTGCAGCCCACTAACGCTCGGTTTCGCCTTTCAACAACTCCGCTTTGTTCTCGTGTACGCAATAGATGTCTCGATGTCAATTCCCACTTTCTCATAAAATTCACGAAGGGTTTGGTTAACAAATTCAGCCTTTGTCTGCTCGATTTGTCCGACGGTGTTTGAGTCGAACTCAGATTTTCGTGAGAAAGGTGATGATCATCTTTGGAGCTTGGTCTTTGCTTCAAGAAAGTAGACCCAAGTCCATCGTGAGTAGTCATCAACAATTACTAAGATGTAGCGCTTGCCATTGATCGCTTGCACGCCGATCGGGCCACACAAATCCATGTGAAGAAGATGAAGCACATGTCGAGAGTCGTGTTCCACCTTTGAAGGAAAATGAGCACGAGTGCTTTTCCCTTGTTCACAAGTCGAGCAAAGGTGATCTTTAGAATACCGGAATCGTGGGAGACCTTCAACTAGTTTGTGTCGAGCAAGGTTGGTGATGGTTTGAAAGTTTAGATGTGAGAGACGACGGTGCCATAGCCGTGATTTTGTTGATGTTGCCTTTGAAAGTAAGCATGGGAGATGAAGCAACCATGTCTTGCATAGAGATAGTGTAAAGACTAGAATTACGCGAGCCGATATAAGGTCATTTCCTTGTAGATCACGAATGAAACAAGTTTTCTCCCTAAAGCAACCTCCAAATCTCCATCACAAAACCGACCCATCGAAACAGACAGACCGAGGCCTTCCACATAGTAAACCCCGCTAATTTCGATGTTCCCATTGATATAGTCTCCGTAGCCCATGATAGTCGCTGGTGATCATTCCCGAACTGACAAAGCCAATGAACTTTGCAATAAAGTTTGATAACAGCTTAAGGTTGCTCGTCATGTGTCGGGAACATCCGCTATCAACAATCTAGAGAATGATCTCAGATCACCGCATTACACATGCATTTACACAGATGGAATAGAAGTAGATGTGGAACCCAAATGTTAGAGGGTTCCGAGCAAAGATAGTAGACATACACACATCAATAACTTTAGGCATCCATTTAAATCCTAGTGTGTTATATATCCATTTCGCCATCTATAACTACTATTTGCTTTAGTCTTAGTGAATGCACTAGGTGGTACTACATTCTTAGGAGGTGAAACCGAGCTACAGGACAACAATGCTTGCCTTAGAATCTAAAGAAGGCGGTCTACCAAGCACGACTTAGAATGATTAGTGGGCCTAGAGGTATTCCGATTCTTAGGATTCCGTAAACGAGAGATTATAGCTTTAGCAACACATTTGTCATGACAATCGAATTCATACTTTTACGACAAATAACACAAGGTGCATCGATCAATATCAAAAGTACTTAAAGGTTTAGCATTCGTTACATCACTATTTCTATTACATTTGCCGACGCAATATCTATAGTGGAAGCAACGTGAGTCTTATTCATAGTCCTAGGGTGTTCTTCTACTTTAGCATTCCTTATTGATCTTTTCTTAGGTCGCAACTTCCTATTCTTCGATTGAGTGCTCCTAGGTCGTGAAGTGCGGACGCTTGGAAAAGACGCAACTATTCCTGCTTCAAGAGAAGGAAGCACGTTAGCAACTTGTGATTTGGCAAGAGGGATTCTAGGTTCACGATTACTAAGTGTTACCGGTGCTATTCTCTTAATCACGGTAGGCGGAAGTAGTTCATACTTTCCTAACATTTCTCTTAACTTAAAGATAGTGTGAATCAAATCTTGATTTTCGTAACTAATATTACCAAAGAAAATGCATGACTTCTAGTGTGTGCAAGATAGTGATCAAGTTCGTTTGATGCTTCATGACGAGTCTTATTGAGTAAATCAAATATGACACCATATTCCTGCTTAACTTTTACAAGTTCTTGTTCATATTTTGAGATTTGACTTTTCAAAGACACGCTTTGATCATCCAGCTGCTCAATTTTAGGATCAAGATTTTGCATGCAATCGAGCGATTTTGTTTTGAAAACAAGTTGTTGATTGTGAATATCTTTTGACACCAATTAAGACGACGCTTTGCATTGGAAAGTTCGTTAAGCAATCGCTCATTTTCGCTTTTAAAGACTCGATCCGAAGCACATTATCGAGATTCTCAACAGCTACCACAGAGTCAACAAGATCGCAGAGATATAATCGATGCATATGGCACATAATTCAATAACACAACATTATGGATATCAAGACACGATAACATCATTCAAGAGTCGATCAACATCTTTTCTCAACATTTTCTTTTACGCTTAGTATTAGAAATAGATGTTTCGCTTTCTCGAAAACGACCTTCATCACTCCAAGTTCCTTATGAAAGTCCTGCTCCCAAGACAATGCACAATTTTTCAAATTTTTAACATTTGGTAAAAGATTTTTCCAAAAATGTCTCTTTGTTCTCGCGCCAGAGGCGATTGAAAATGTTGAACTTTGATTTCGTAATGATATTCTATCTCATGTTGTAAAGTTTTGAGGTCACCATGAAAATGTCAAAATATCTAAGAATTTTGCGATTTTCGTGTTTTGAGTTTACTTCACCGATGGAAGGTAAAGGACCATAAATTTGTGCATAATCCGTTGGGGATTAACATTAGAAGACTCAGACGCTTTTATGATAACCCTTGGTGTGTTAGAAGAATCCGCAGGTGTGACGAAAGTGACCGGTTTTGAATAATTAAAAGGTTTGTTGTAAACAATGCTTTTAATTTTGATCGACTCGCCTTCGCATCTAATTCCTCTTGACGATGATATTCAACAACACTCATAATGTAATTATCAATTTTATATTCTGACCGAAACTTCGTGATTTGGTTTGAATGCTTTTGGTTGAAAGCTTAGGTTTGTAATCGCAAGATTCACCCATATCCATTTGATTGGGTTTTAAAGTAAACTTTTCAATAGCAAGCATCGACTCACCATGTTTGTAAACAATGCTTTAAACTCTTTAAGTTTGTTTTGTGTCGATAATTTCTTCAAGATGATCATCTATTCGCTTCGTTGAATGCTTTTTGTATGCAGAGAACTGCTTTTGACAAGTTAACAACTCAAATTTAGCTTTTGATTTTCCAAGGTGAGAGCGTTAATTTGCTTTTTATGTTCATGTTTCAGCTTGTTCTATCTCGCATAACAAAGCATTCTTCAAGCGGCTAGATCACGATCCGTCTCTAAATATTTTTCGCTTTGATGAGATTTAGTAAAGGTCGCTTCAAAACCTTTTTCACGCTTTTCTTGAGTTTTGAAAAGTTGAGTTGCTTTTGTAAACATTCAAAATCCTTGGTTAACAAAGGCATTTTTACTTTTTAAGGTCCGATTTAATGCACAACATTCTTCAATTTGGGATTGTTGGTCTTAAGTAAAAGAGCAAGATCCGATGAGGCAAAGTTCGCTTGTTCAACGGAAGTCACCACATGATCATTATTTAGATCCTCAAGTATAACCACGAGTCAATTTGATTGTCAAAGGAAACCATAAGGTCATCTTGATCGTCAAATGTAACTACGGGTCTAATTGAAAATCGCCGAATGAGATGTAAATGACTCATTTTGAACACTCGAGCCTTGCCGGATTCGGATGTTGGCGGAGATATTAGATCGTAGATAAATATGGTTTGTTCGGCACCGAGACAAGCCATCGTTGTCATACACTGGGCCTGTGTCACTCATGTGTAACTCATGCATATTAGCCATCAACATAACAAATGTGATTAGCCTCGCAAGTCCTCCATATCATCATCCGAGTCTCAGATCCGCCATAAAACTCGTTTTGTTTGTGAGAGTTCCACCACTTCATCCTTAAGAGCCAAAAGAAGAGCCTCTTTGAAATAAGCACCGCCTTAGTCCTCGGCTTTGGGCATGCATTAGCCAGTGTCCTTCTCATTGCGCTTGTAGCATCAAGACCATTCAACCCATTCTCGAGCATTTCCTGCTCCACCACTTGAGCTCGTTGTTGTTCCTACCCATAGCATTAAACCCTTGACCACCGCCCATCCGACGACCATAACCACGATTCTCGAACTTCAACTCGCCCATTGTTCACAACAAATTGATTTCGTGTATTAGATGAGGAACGAATACGATTGTTGGATTTGTTGGTATAACGGCTAAAAGCATTAGCAATCATAACAAATCCTTGTTGCAATGCTTCGAACGGATCGGATTCCTCATTAGTTTGACTATGAAGTGCTTGATCATTGTTGTTGTTGTAAGGAACCAATTGATTTTGTTGAGGTTGTTGTGATTGATCGCTTGGTGTGACCGAGGCGCTTGGTTGAGTTGCTTGTTGAGGAGGATAACTGCTTTGAGCATACAAGGCAAGTTGTTGATTTTCCGGAGTTGTCGTTGAAGCAATTTGAGCACGGAGAATCCTTTCCTATCAACTTCCTTTTCATGAGGCTTCAAGTAATCGTACAACAATCCATATGTAGAATGATGCATGTTCTTCGCTTGACGGAGAAAATGACATACTTCTCCCATTCGTGACCAAGACTACTCAGAACTTAGTATTAACTGCAATTCTTGGCATGATGATGTTGTGTTTATCCAAATCATTGATGATGTCCGAGAATCGATGATGATAAGACTCTAGTGTCTCTCCGTGTTCAATCATGAAGTATTCATAAGCCAAGTAAATTTTGGATTCCATATCCTCCCGATTGAGTGCAGATCCTTCCATAAGTAGATGAATATGTTCCCACATTTTCTTTGCGCCTTTTGAGCATCAACACTTCAAGAATTGGGTTTGGTAATCCTAAAAGGATATATTGCATTGCAAGCTCATCGCCTTCATAGTGTAGAAGTTCTTCCGATTCAAGTCCGCAACAAGAGCAATGTTTGATTGTTCATCTCTTGGTGGATTAGCATTAGGATCTCCGGCACAATGACATTAGGCATCTCAAATGGACCTTCCAAGATAACCTTCTTTAAGAACTTTCCATGTGGCTTCTTCGATCACAAAACCTAAAGAACCTTATCACCCATTGATCGTAGTTTCGGAGTGAGCATTGAGGTCTATCAAGTGATCCAAATCATGAATTGATTGTTGGTCGCTTAAAGCTTCACACATCTTTGCAAACCAAGTGGGTTCCTTCATAGTGTTCCTTGATGGATGTTGATTGAATTCATTTGTGTAGGGTTGAACTTGAAGACTTGGTGGTGTTTGAACCATTTGTGGTGGAGGAATTGCTCCAAGTTGTGGAGTATGTTGTTGATTAAATTGTTGTTGATAAATTGCTTGTTGTTGATTCCATTGTTGATGTTGTGGACTTAGTTGTTGTTGTCGTTGAGAATAAGTGTAAGGAAATAGTTAGAGTATGGTGGTTGTGACATGTTGATAAACTTGTGTTATAAAATGGATCTTTGTAGTCGAATGAACCTTAGTTGATGAAGTGTCCTTAGGCGAGAAATCACAATAATCCAAGTAGCACTTATGCGTAAAACACCAAAGTTACGCAGAATAAATCAAGAGTTACGCTGTAGATTTAGCTTACGCGTAAGTAGGGAAAAGACTCTAAAGTTAGGCGAGACACAAAGTTAGGCGAGAAAGTTAGGCGAGGATTACCTTATGCGTAAGACTAGGCTTAGCGTAAGATGAATCTTATGCGAGGATTTCTACGCCGTAAGCTTTATGCTTATGCGTAAGTTTAGGGTTTTGTTTAAATGATCTTTTACACTATCACAAAGGCAAAAGATATCCAAAGTCGACGATTTTCGTGCTTATCCAAGCAAGAAAACACGGAGTAAACCACGAAAACGAAGATCAATCCAAGGAATAACTTACGCGTAATATTAGGGTTTTGATACGCGTAAGATTACTCGTAAAATGATTTTGCCCAAATTTGTTTCTAAACCGCTTTTGTGTGATGAAATAGCTTCAATAACACCAAAATGACACAAAAGTGTGAAACTTGATGATCCAAAGCTCTCAAAACGGTTACGCGTAGGTTTACACCCTCGCTCAAAAACAAGCTTAAAACTTAGATCCACGCAGAAAGTTTGAAACTTTTGCCAAAAACAAGTATTTTAACACCTTAAAACGTTGAAAGTACAAGAATCTTGGATTAAAAAGTGTAAAACCGAGTTTTTAAGCAAACCAAAGTTATCACCACGCTTACGCCAGAGACCAAAAACAAACTTCAAAAAATAACGATTCACCCAACTAGTTTGGCGATTGATACCATCGTTAGGTCACTAGTTTTACAACACAAGCTTACTAGAAAGAGATAAAGGCGATTGAACAATATTCAAACACACACACACACGATATAATAGAGACGGTTATGCGTAGAGTGTAATGAAAGAAATAATTGAACAACCAACCCTCAAGTGAGGGTTATACAAGAGTATTTATAGGCAAGGAGCTAGGCAACACTCCCACTCCTTCCCTTTTCCTTATTGGACATGGGCCTAAGCTTATGGGCCTTCTACATAAGCTTGACCTTAAACAAACATAAAGGCCATAATAAGCTACCTATTACATATGAGTAACTAACACTTGAATTAAGGTTTAGGAGTGATTCCAACAATGAGGTGCGATCTCTATCTCGCAACCTAATATGAATGATATGTTCTAATGTAAGCCATGAAACAATGTCGCGCATGCAAACTCATATGATATCCATACCACTTGTACATTTTGAAAATAAAGTTTATCGCCGAATATCGCTTATGACATCTCGTCATGTTATAAAATCTTGTACAAGTACTTACGTTGAAACAACATCCTACAATAGTCGTTAAGTGATAAATCAAGAAAATATAGTTTTCGTCGCAAAATAATGTACTTTGATAATTCGTGAAAGTGGCTAAGTGGCCTCGAAAAGCTAGTCGTAAAATAGTGAATATCGAGTGTTAGGAAACAAACTCAATGATTTTAGAAAGCTTGTAACATTATCTAAAAGTCATAACACCGAACTTTTATCCATACGAAGTTCGATCATAAAGAAAATAATGGTGAAGTGAGGTAGTTGAGCTAAAATGTAGTTTATGGGTAGTTGTCGTATTTTACTCGTTAGAACTCCGCTTGAGGAACGGCCGGTCATTTTGGAAAATAGGCCGGTGAACTAACTTTACTCGTAGATACTATTTTACCAAAACCAACTCGATCGTTGAGAAAACGGCTCCAAACATGGGTACCGAAAAGAGTTTCAACACTTAGAAATATTTTAGTAAAAGGCGATGGAAATAAGTTGTGAACGCCGGTTTCAAATGCTTGTATCTCGGTTATTATAAGCTCGCTTTCTCGATCTATATATCCTTAGTTTCGTGTTAATGTATACTACTATATTTTTGATAAGTCGACTCATTTAGATTATGTTTACAACTCGATTTTGCCCCTTAAAATTCCCTTGACAGCTTGTATTTTTTTCAGAAAATTAGTTTTCGTCGTTAAACTTGAAAATAGCGTAACTTCTTCGTTATAAATCCGTTTTAACCCGTTCAAGCGACCACGGTTTCGTTTTAAAGTCTATTTTCTGAAAATATAAACCAAAATAATCTATGACCTGTCGAATTTTCCAGATTTTACAAAAATGGAAAGCCCTTAATTATATGTTGTCGAAAATGATTTTTCTAGTGTAATACTTGTTCTAAACCTTTCCAATCAACACCAAATCTATTCTAAACCTACCATACACCTTCTTAGGGTGTCATGGGTTCCTAAACTTCACCAAAAATGATAGGGTTCATGGGAATAATTATAGAATGATTAAAACTTATAATATGTAATAAAAACAAGTAAAAGTGGTATGAATACATATAATACTTGCATATCTTTGTACTAGAATGATAAAATAGCTCAAGTATGATTATGAAAGAGTAGTAAAATTATTTAGAACTTACTTGAGTGATTGAAGAGTTTTGGAACTAGAAACCTAATTAATCTTTAGGTTTTATTTCAAAACCTTGAAATAGATTACTAAATGAACTAGAAAAATACTTGAGCTTGAAAATCTTATGGTTTCTCCTCTTGTTCTTGCTTGGCCGGTTCTCAACAAAAAAAGGAGAGGATTTTTGCTAGTTTCACCTTTTAGAATGTGTTTCTATGTGTTTTTATTTTGTAAAATTATGCATATTACTACTAAATATCTAGCCCATGGGTAAAATGGTCATTTATGTAGACAAAACCAAATTGATTTCTCTTGTGTCAAAAGGGGGGACGTGGCTTTTGGATGAGGGTGAAGTAAGTTATGTATTTTTGATAATTAATGTATTTAAAGTTAAGTATATTGTATATTTGGTACATATAATTAATTATTAAGTGTAGCGTTAACTAGAAATCGATTTTAACGGAACAAAATAAAATATATCAAGTCATAAAATTATAAAAATGCATTTCCATAAGTATTGTGTGAATAAATAATTATCGAATATAATTTACTTAAAACCGTCAGAGTATATATGTATATATAATAATATATATACAAAATAATTTCAAAACATCGGGTAAACTAATAATATAATTTTTATAGTCTTAAAATGAGTATAAAAATATACTAGGATAATTTTTGGAAGTGTCGGATCAATTATTCAAAATAAATGATCGTACGATAGCGTTTATTTAAAAAAAAAATATACGTTACTGAAATATGCAAACCCATGCATGAACTAATATGAAAATGATGTTACGGATGATATGTAGACTAACTCTAGTCTATATGAAATGTTCTTAATGATGTTCCATGAATACGCAGCTAAACCCTTACGGTTACGCGAATTTGATACTCGTAAACCTAGTTTACGAAAAATGATGAATAAAAATCATGAATATAAATTTTTCTCAGGGAATGAATAGTATTTTGCGAATAGTAAAATTTTGAAATAACCTCTCAAAATATCAAATCGACTTCAAAAACGATGAATAGTAATATGATGAATAGTAACCGATGAATAATAAATTCCCCGAGATGAATAGTAAATTTTTTTAAAGTTTGCAAAATGACCGGAAATTGAGAATTGTGACAGTAGCATTGCTACTCTTTGGCTTGTCATTATCCTGCACCCTGAGAGATTCCTCAATGCGCAGATGACTGCCCAACTCAACCAGAGTTAACTCCTCCTTTTTATGTTTCAAGGTATGCTTGAAATTTTTCCAAAAGGGAGGAGTTTATCAATGACACAAGAGACTCGAAATAGCCTCATCCATGTTCATATTGTGTTGTGTAAACTTTCCAAGTATACCAAGAAGTTCATTGTATTGTTCCATAACCGGTCTTGAATCAATCATTTTGTAATTTGTGAAATTACTTACAAGAAACTTCTTACTTGATGCATCCTCAACCATATATTTGGCATCCAAGGAATCCACGCTTTGGAAGATTCAAAGTTCGATAAATGTCAAGTAGAGAATCGACATACCATTGAGAATTAGACCTCGCAAATGTAGTCATCATTCTCCCATTTGCTCCTTCTCCTGATCTGCTCCACAGTAGCATCATCCCCATCATCAGGAATAGGTGTAGTCAAAACATAGACCACACTAATGCTTGACAGCAAGAAGTGCGTCTTTTTCTGCCACCTCCTAAAGTCCACCCCTTCATACTTATTTAGCTTGGCAAAGTTTGAAGCCATGTGTTTCATTGCAGTAGCAGCTATTGATTATACAAATAGTTTACTTTGATTGTTGGTGGTAACAGCCCAGAACAGGGTAAGATAATCAGTAGCAACTGCAATACCACTAGGTAGTTACCAGATATAACTTGGAATCATGTAATCACTTTCCAAAGTAAACTATTCGACCCTAATGCCTGGGTATCATGAATATCTACTTGGGATAAGACCAAATGTATGTTATTGATTTAGGCACAAATCAATAACACTTTTCTTTCAAGTGTTTATGCTTTCAGTTTGTTTCTCCTGGTATTAGTATGATTCTCAATATATTCATGCTGATGAAAACCATCTCTATTTATAGTAGAGAATACTCACTCCTAGTTAATGGACATTATGGATGATTAACGGCCAATTAATCACTCATAATAAGCCTCAATTATCATAGAAATAATGGTTACATGACCAACTAAACGTGGTCATAAAGCGATCCATGTGACCAATTGAATGAGTCAAAGTCACATAAATTAATCACCGCAACACTACCAATAGGAACCATTACACTAGCGGCGGGAACCATAACACTACCAAGGGAACCATCGCCACTACACTAGTCGTAGTAACCAACACTAGCAAGACAAACCACTCTTGAGTCGAGTCGTGGTGTTCAGGACCTCATGGGTGTACACTGCACCTCCTAACCCAAAACCAGTGTGAACTAATCCCACAAGTGCACTAAATTTACCAATAGCCTTTTGGTGATATCAACCAATCAAATTTTATCTTTTATTTCTTAAAACTTTCAATCACATATTAGGGTGCGTTTGGTATCCTACTACGGAATGAGACTATAACTATTAAAGTGATTAAAGATGTTTGTTTAAGATGAGGGGGCCCACTATTATGGTAATGAATGATAGATATAATCCATACTCCATATACATCAAGTGAGCTAGGTATGGATCTTTCATAGGTGAAGGACCCACAACTACTATCAAACTCATACACATTGTCATTCATGGCAGCATACCAAACGCACCCTTAGTATATTATTAGTCTTATTTTTATTTTTTTCTTTTTCAAACTAATACATAATTTAAATTGTTATTAATGTTTTCTCTCGTCACTTTCATTCATACCGAATCCAAATCCAAACCCAATTCCAAACCCACTTACAAACCAAACGGATCCTAAATCTCTTTCACCATTCTCTGATTGATAAATTTATCAATTCCTGATTCTATTGTATTCTTGTCTTGTTCCACTATTCAGGTGAACAAGTGTTTGTTATTATTAATCAATAAAGAAGAAGTTGTTACTTTGTGTAGTTGTACTGGTGATACTTTTTCTACAGATACACTAAGTTACAACATATATATGTTTAAACGTATAGTAGATACACTAAGGGCTTGTTTATTATTATTTTTTATTAAGTCACTTTTAATTAAGAGATGACTTAATGCAAATACCCTCAGTTTTATTGCTTAATATTTTGAGTCATCTTTTTCTATTAAGTCATAAACAAACAGTTTTAGTATGACTTAATGAATTCAGTTTTTTTTCATATTAAGTCAATTAAGTCACAAACAAACACCACATAAGTTACAAACTTACCAATATATATATTTTTAGATGTATAACATGAGTTTAGTCAGTACAACATCGGTACAAGAAAAACCTCTCCATAGACCGGCCACATTCAGTGCAAATCACTCTTTCGGACACACTTGCGGTTGTTCCTGGCAGGATCAAGCGGTTGCAATGATGAGGTGGTCGATTTTCCTCAAGATGGTCGTTTAGCGCGGGCAGAAAACCTCTATCTTCGGCGTCCGCTTGCCACTCTTTGTAGTTAGTAAAACTAGTTAAGATCGTTTCCCCATTAGTACATCTCATCCAATCGTTTGAGCCACGACATATCACAGCCCACCCTTGATCATTGCCATCATATGTGAGCATCGCATAGATTTCCCTTAGAATAGGGTCTTCGTCGAATGACTTCTCGTATTGTAATTTTGAGAGAAGCATGTTTTCGAGTCGAACCCAAAAGTACCATGTGGACGTATGGTCCGGACTGGGCCAGGAATGGGTCAGCCCGACAGATGCGCCCACTCTACGCCTAAACCCTAATGCATGCCTATATATACACACGCAGTTATCTCTAACCCTAAGATATATTGGCTACATCACGACATTAACTTGATCGTTGGAGGTGGACCCCGGCTACGGCCTCGAGTCCACTCCTAACGGGTTCTTTTTGTTGACAGTCTACTAGGGCTCGAGAAGATGACTAATGACCAGGAGAGTCGTTGAATCCGATCGCGCAGATTATGCTTCAACATACCATATTAAGGTTATGTCCATGAGAACATAGCTAAGATTCTCCTCTTGGATTGTATCATTGTTTTTTCGTACTTTTTCTCCTGGGTTACTTTTTCCAACGTATACCATCTCTAGCGGAATATTGGCTGTGCGCGCCACCCCTCGTGCAGTCCTTGTAAACTTTCGTATCCAATCCATGTCCTCTCCTCCGTACAAACATATGTACTTTCCTTCGTAGATCTTGAAAAGCAAAAAATGAAAATGAGACTCTAAAAAATGAAAAATTGAAATTTGAAGTAATCAAGTCAGACGTGTCATACCCATCTAAAAATCATTGGCTCAATGGAATCTGCGAGGAGCTCGATTCTCCAAGTTTCTTCACGCCATAGGGATTCGTCCCTCAGGCTCGTGAATGGGAAAGCGAGGCTTCCCCAAATCCACATCATATGTAGAGCGTTGGTGTTGACGATCCTCCCTTGAGGATCCATTACCACGAGCAATGGTTTAAGGTTAAAGTGCCACACCTCCTTGATGTACTTGATCACCGTTGGTTCAAGTAACGAGGGGTGAAACACTGAATACCATGCCATCATGTTTCTTAGTGCCTCAAATTTGCTTTGGCTCTTTTCGGTCCATGGTGTTGTCCTGATATTTGGCACCACCGGGATCCACACGACCTCATATTGGCTCTCCGGCCTTGTTGGATTTTGCCTTGCCTCCCTATACATTTGGTCAAGAACCGCTAGCTCTTCTGGAGGTAAGTCAAGGTCGGATATGAGTAACAACACAATCTTCTTCTTTAGTATCTCGATGCCAACCTATATATGGACAAATTTTATTCAATTTGATTATTAGTCATAATAAGTTTTATAAAAGTGATGCAATCGAACAAGGAACACCTACTCGAGTCTTTGTAGAGCTCTCATACAATGGTGGTGATCATCTTTCAAGTAAATCAAATGCCTTAGAGCCTTCATGTTGTCAAGATGTGCCATGTCCATGATGCAAAGAATCGTTAGGTAGGCTTCAATTTGCTTCTTCTCATCTAATGATTAGTATAAAAATCATGCATCCGTGATTAGCTTATGCACATATATATTAAAATCGATAATATTTGTAACATTCTTGATCTTACTTATGTGGTGATTGCAAAGATCTAATTGATGCCTAAGGTGATCATGAATGTTCTTGATTTTGTGTGCTAAACTTGATAGTTCCCGTGCTCGTAGTTGATGTGATATGCCTGTTTGAAAGAAATGTTTGTATGCATTGAGCTATTAATGTATTATTGTATCAACAAGTTGTACTATGTCGCTCATGAGAATGCTTAACAACAATGTGAATCGATAACATACTCATGTCCCATTCCAATGAGGTTAATGAGTATTGATGAACAAGCGACAATGCTTCTAATGATCCAATAAGCAATGATGGGAATATGAGCGGTGGCCACTAGTCCGGTGTCTCGGGGTGAATATATTGCTCGAAGCTCCTTAAATCTTACAATGCAATAAGTCAAGTCAAGCATGGCCTTGATGAGATTAAACACCCGCCAAACCTTGGTTTGAGAGCATGACCACGCCTAGTACATCGTGCGCTTGCTTAAGGTGGGTTAGTGATTTGGCTAGTGGGTTGCAGTGTTGTCGAGCCACCAACCAAAACCGTAAATTCACTTTGCAAATCTTGCTAAAGTAATACTTGACTTTGCATCCCAACCGTAGTTGGAAAGCATGTTGAAAATCCCGTGGTGGTTGAACGTGCGTCTTGACCTCCAACACACTTGCAAGAAATCTATAATAGTATAGTTTTAGACGTTAAAGGTTAAAACCTTCAAAAGATTGATCTAAAATATACTTAACCCGAGCTAAAATTTTACCTCACATGAAACCTTATTGATTGTGAGCGCGATAACCTCAAGCATCTCATTGACATCGTTATAAATCACACCCTCCACATCCGGTTCCACTTGATTACCCTACAAATCGTATAAATCAACGATTTTAGTATATAAATCAATCAATAAATTAAGTACTTAAGTGATTAATGTACTTGATGGCTAGGATCCGATTGGCCCTATGAATAATATCCTCAATGATTTGAAGGAGTGGTATGACGTCAAGATATGTGCCATCGGGTGCATGAGTGGCGGTATGTGTTTCATCATGGCATTGTCGCTCGAGAACGAGAACATA
Source organism: Chrysanthemum lavandulifolium (assembly GCA_022545495.1). Lineage (NCBI taxonomy): Eukaryota > Viridiplantae > Streptophyta > Magnoliopsida > Asterales > Asteraceae > Chrysanthemum > Chrysanthemum lavandulifolium. Next base: position 173,995,701 of record CM040240.1, on the reverse strand, counting down.
TGTCGGTCACCTCTAGCATGGCGAATCCTTGGAGTAGCCATTGGAGGAAATGGTTTAAAGTTGCTAGAACTAGGACATATCGAGTTGTGATTGATATAAAATATGGAGATCAAAATGATGACGTATAGTCCGAGTCGGTCATGAACCCGACCACGATCCACTACTTTCAAGCTCGGTACGAATCGGGCCAATATCGATACGTGTTTGGGCTCACGAAAGCCCAAGCCCATATCTATTTACTAATAGATATCCGATATCTTCTAAAATAAGAAGATAATCATTCTAACCAACTTAGGCGGATACGCCGAAGGTTGGGGAACACGGAACCAACAAGGATTCCGTGCGTATAT